>JAHZMZ010005314.1:0-45524 GCA_027743805.1 Lepidocyrtoides sp. E14
TCGAAACGGGACGTAGGCAGTTTTCAAAGTTCCCTTTTACCACTTCACGTAGCGAGCCTCATTGTTATAATGTATATTACTACTACATAACACAACACAATAAACGACCAAGTAGGTACACTACTATAACATAACGTAGTAACATGCAAAAGAGCTTTACTTCAGTAGGTTCTATTTTTCTCTCCTCTCTCGTTGATGGGATGCAGCATGGTGGTAGACAATTTACGTAGAAAGAATGATATGCTTATTTAGAAGCATTAATAAAAAGTAGCAACAAGCAGCTAAATACAAGTGCAGTGGTTAGGTAACAATTGCAATAATAATAGTAATAATAGAACAACAATGCAAGTATGATGATGATGTTCCATCATCCATTCGATTCTCTTTTCCATCGTCGATCGTCGTCGTGTGTTCTACAACAAGAACAACAACAACAGCAGCAATGATAATAAGCTGTTTTAATAGCAGCTTCAGTTCACAAGCATGAGCTACACAATGCCTGCTTCATGCATTCCATATGCCTCCCATATTCCATCCAACTTAACCGGAATCTTTTTTTTTTTTTATGTTGGTTCGGTTAATTATATATACACACTCAACAAGGTAATAATATTATAACGTTACACAAAACACAGTCAATTTTTTAAAAAGCTTAAACAGTACATCACATCACCTTCATAGCCATTCGGTTTTTAGAGTAATGACATGATACGAGAAAAAATAGTTCTCTCCTTTCCCATGTTCTCTTGGATTCACATACAGTTAAATGACTGCGTACGGTTTTTAAACTGGCATTCCCATTTTTCCATGTCATAGCTAAATTTAACTGTGCAATTTAAAAAAAAATGCACTTCCCATTTATATAGATAGGTATTGTGGTGAATGTGGATATATTTATTTAAGCATTAATTAATACATTAAAATTGCATGTATAAATATTTACTACAAATTAAATTTGCAAATAGCAGGATAGAAGGGATAATAAAAAAGGAAAAGTACAATTTTTCTGCATTACTTTGCTCACATTTTTACGAGTCGTCTCGTCTTAAGTATGATATTATGCTATTTGTTATGATGACCATTGTTATGTAGATGTGAAAAGTCATAAAAAAATGGTGGTGATGATGTTGGGAAGTCGTCCACTTTGGTTGCAAAATAAATATCATTTTCCCGAGTGTTTATCATATTTGTAATCAAAGTACCTATATAGTTTTACTACGTTTGCTGCGACGCGACGGTAGGTGCATTGTTGTTGTGAAATCTAGGCCTTATTTATATCATTAAAGAGGAGATGGTATAGCGACTTGTCTGGCACAAGCTCAACTCAGGTAATGAGCTTCAGTAGTGTTTTGTTTTGCAGTGAGCAATTTTTGCGGGGTAGTAAAAATGCGTAAAAGTTGTCAGTGAGTAATTGAATGAAAAGTAGTATTTTTAATTATCCAGGTGCAAAAAATATACATGATGGAGCGATATGCTTGCACAATAAATAATTATCTTAGAAATGATAAAGCATATTCACTTGCTTTACAGCAATTCATTCCACCAGCAGCAGGAGAAAAATGCAACAGTTATTTCTCTATTTGCTGCTTCTCTCTGCTTCTGTTTCACAGAAACTGGAAGTTTACTACAGTTTAAATGACGGACATTTATGTCAAACTTTTTCATTATCATCAGACTTGCCCATACATTATCTTTTTATGGTTAGTGTGTTTGCAAGGGGATAGGTTACAACCAAAGGGCAGAAAAACTTGGTAAAAAAATGTCTGCAAAACTTTTATAATTATTATTATAATGACCCTAGTGCGGCCGCTGTGTTGATGAAGACACGCTGATGATGATGATTCATGTGGTAAAGTAACTTTTGCCTGGAGGAAAAGAGGCGAGAAAAGGATTAGCGATTTTTTTTTCTAGCTGCACAACAAATGGTTTACTTAGTTTCCGGTCTAATGATCACAATATTATGCAAAGAAGTCTCTAGGCATGTTATTATTTATGAGTGCGTAGGTATTTACTTACATATCTGAATCTATACTATAGTATTTTATATCATTAGTCTTATGGACGGCTTATAAACACAAGTCAGTCATCGGTGAAAATGATAAACATAAAGAAAAGGTGCTACAGTGTGTGGATGTATACATTTACATATTTCCCTACACCATTACACTCCGCAGGATATTATGTTTTTACAAGAACTACTCATCGTTAGCTAAATATACAAAGTCCAGTAGAATGTGTGCGAATCAAAAGTAAACTGGGTATAAAAAATGGTTTTACTCGCAGCGGTATTTATTGCATCGTCTTATTTTTTTTATCTCTGTCTCTTCACTCCCTAAGTGAGATTAAGATATGTTGCGTGTTGCGTGCAAAGTCATTATGTTATGTGTGTGTACTTTACATACCTTTTGTGCACAATGCATATGTATATTTAATTTTGCAAATTATATCATTTGTTCATTTCTCTATTGTGATTATATGACAGAGTTGACGTAAGCTAAAAACTGTAATCTATATATGTATTATTATATTTGTCTACTTGCATTCATTTCAGTGTATGAAGCATTTATTTTTATTTAACCAATGACTTTGTCGTAATGACTGTGTAGATGTGGTAAGTACTCTTGAATTTCAGCGTAAATGACTTTGTTGAACCTCCCAATGGGAAATATTAAAAGAGCAATAATTTTGCATGACACTTTAATTTCATTTTTAGTCGTTTTTTATTAAATCCATTTACATGTTTTTAATATGCCATATAAAAAATGAAGCTGAGAGAAACCATGCAATGCGAAACAACCTATTTGAGGCACTTAATGGGTGCTTGCAGATGGCGATTAAAAGCTAAAGTTGAAAACTGATGCCTATAAAAATGTCCTATATTTTTTATTTAGCTTGAAAAAAGTGAACGTTTCAAAATTCCATAAACTCTCATTTACTCTCAAAATACAACTTAATTGGTGCTGAAGGTCGCAAGCCCGCATGCATGAAAACTTACATTGCTCCGAGGCACAGGAACAAGGTATAATAATAATATTATGTTGTGAATCATATGCCGGTTTTGAACTTCACATCCATCGTAATCTTTTATTTGAGAAAAATAAACATTTAGCAGTCATAATGCCCCAGCCTATGTATTCAAGAATACTTCATTTCGTTCATAGGAACGTAATAAGGGAGAGAGATAAGAGGAAAGAATAGTACTGCTTTGCAACTGAAAGTCTACTATTTATGCCTGATAAGGAAACATTATTGTTATTGGCGTACACAACGTTTTGCTCTGCTTTTTTGATATCAGATTACTCAGACTCACAGTCTACTACAATAACAACAATGTACCTTCCAGCCGTTTATTTCTGTTACCATTAATATTTTTTTTTGTGAATGTTCAAGTTTTTTTTATTCATTTCAAACTCAACTTTTCTCTCATTTCACTGGAGTTCATTTTTAATGGCTAGTATAGTAGCGGAGGTTTGGCACAAGAAATGTACACACCAAAAACCAATTGCACTCTGTGAGATTTTTTTTATATTTCCCCCAGAATAAAAAAAATATATAAAAACACATTACGTTTTTCTTCACTGTACTTACGCAATGTGTAAAAGCAACAAAAAGAGTAAAACAAGCAAGAGAGAGGATGCATATATGGCATTAACTAGACCAACGAAAAAAATACGACCATAACTGGCCGATTACGATTATTACGACTAGAATTTAATGTTTGCAGTTAGTTGGTGGCTGTGGATGTAGTCAGTGGGAGGGAAGTAGACTTGTACATATTATGAGATGGCTTTTATTACGATAAATAGCATCAAATGGAAAAAATGATATCATATCGCATCAAATCATCATCATATTAAACCATTACATGCACAACTTATGATCATGCTCGGGAAGAAGTCGGCAAGTCAAGGCAAGCAGCAGTGCAGTGTAACGTGTAACTATGTGTGGCTTGGCTATTACACAGCAACAAAAAAAAACAACATGACTGTTTGACTGCTTTGCTGCTGCATGTCTTTCTCTCTAAAAAATAATAATAATAAATGTAATAATCATAATACCATATCATATTATTTCATATCACAAAACAGTTTCATAGTCTTTTAGGGCAGTAATGATCTCAACAAGCATCGTCGGATGTAATAATAAGTGAGTACATGCATTATGATGACGTACAATAAAAAAAAGAGTGGAACTTCTTATTATCAGTGTGGTGGTATTTTCTCGGATTGTTGAAGTTGCACAATGCTTCCTTCCAACAATCATCATAATATTTTACCATATCGTCGTATCACCATCATCATCATCATACAATCTGCTTACACACACACAGCCGGCTTACAATTTACAAAGTAAGTAGTGTAGTTTTTTTTTGTTCAGATTTCAGATAGTCAACGATGCTATTATACTGTACTACGGCATCGTTATGATATGATAATAGACTGTTATTATGTTCGACTATCATAGGTACATTTTTTAGTCTTTTCTACTCAGCGAGGAATTGCTTTGGTTTTTTGTACCTTTGACAAAACTTTTTAGCCTAATTTTTTTTGGATTTGACTAGCAAAATAAAAAGGATTTTGATGTTCTCAAAAATTTGCTATAAAATAAACAATTTTTTAGATGAGTTAAGAGTTTTATCAGATAAATAAAGAAAAAAATGCACACGTTCATTCATTTGCAAAATGTTACACGTTTGCTAATTTTTTATCTCTCCTAAGAACGAATCTTTTCCTCGTTTCTACAAACAGACACACTCATTAAAATCATGTACCTACTTGGAACTGTTGGACCACAACAAATTTATGATACCTGTCATGTTAAATTAACGGAGAAATTTCCTCGTGTGGTTTACTTACATGAAAAAAAACTGTTTCCTTCTGAAAAAAATCCCCTTTTTTCTGTCTGACTTATTAATATTACTACTAGATTCCCTTGTAATTTTTCTCGAGAAAATCGAAAAATGAAAAAAATAATTTATTTTGTACTTTACATTTACTTTACACTGCTACTAACACTATAAATGTAGTATTTAAATCCCTCTAAACTTCTAACCATTTTCACTAATCCCTCAGCATCCCATGATGCTAGAGAGTCCCATCATATCTTTTTCTTTTCCTTTGTTGATTATCTGACGACTGTAAATAACATTCTTGTATACTTTTCATTAATCCTTGCAAGTTGCAACAAACAACAAGAATATATAAGTAAGTGGCCGAATATTATCCTAATGTTATATGTTTGCAGGAATGCTCTATTATATAGAAGAACGCTCAGCAAGAAAAAAATTCATGTTTTAAGCCTTCTGTTTGATGTATGCACTCTTGTTTTCTCTGTCTTATGAACTCAGCAAGCGTAAACAACTTGTTTCTTTTTTCTGTGCATTCAGTAAGATAAATTCCTGCTGTTTGTTGCTGTGTTATATATTTATTAAGACTATCCACAGAAAATAAGTAGATAAGCCACCACAAAAGTGTAGAAGCTGATTGAGATTCATTTCTGATCAAAATATGATGATACCGGTCGTGTTATGTATATGATCATAAGCTGCATATAAACAAAAAAGTAAGGTGAGTAAAAGTCAGTGGAACTTGTATTTTATGCACATTGCAATTCCATGTGACTCGGCGCAAATAATGTAATTTTACATCAGCGCATCGTTATCTATCTTTAGGATGGATGGTGGGACGGGATGCAGTTTAACCTTTCTTGCCACTTGCCACCACCACTATCATTACAATTACCTATTATTAACAGCAATTGTAGATGCGTACCTATATTTTATAATATTTATCCAGTCATCAGAATGAAATATTGTGGAGAAGTGAAAGGTTGAATGGGAAAAAAGGTGGAATACATAACTCTCAGAAAACATTGCAATTATTATTTAAAATTGAAATCCTAATCAAAATTTGGGATCTTAATGCAATTCACAACATTTACATTTTTTGAACCCACTGCTGAATATTATACATACATAAAATTCATATATATAGATTTGATTTCACAAAAATAAAACATTCCATTCCATTGCAAATTTTGCAAACATTGCTCTCATCTGCTTCACGACTGTTTCTTCTGCTTGTCCGTAGCGGCACAGTTGCAGTAGTGGATAGCACACTGATAAGTTTGTTGTTGTAGATTCTAGCAACAAGAAGGTGATTAAATGATAAATAGAAAATATTTGCAAAACATGTACAAGTGCAAGCTTGCAGTAATGCAGGGATGCGTGGAGTGAAAAATAGAAGTGTAAGTGAAGTCTACCTGCAAGTTTATGTAGGTATTATGCATTTATTCTAGGTGCGAGTTCGTTGTAGGCAGGTAATAATGAAGGATTACTATTGAGCTCCGTCTTTTCATTTCATTTTTTTTACATGGACCCAGAGATTCGAGGAAGCCGGCCTGGCAATGATGACGATGATTATGTTGGTGATTATGATAGTTGCAGAGAAATTACTTGTACCAATAATGGTAATCCCGTGCACCAACAAAAATTAAGCGAGTTGCCTCTTCGGAGCCACGGGAAAGAGTATCGACCAGCGCAGCGGCCGCATCTGAACAAGCTGTTGAAATAATGAGAACTCAGAAAACCATAACCACACTTAAAGTATAGTAATTTGAAGAAGGTACAGGATATTATATGAAATGAAGTGCTGCGTAAATGAACTAGTATAGCAGCAGCAGTACTACATAGTAGCAGTTGTAGTAGTAGTAGCTCCGAGAAATATTCTAGAAAGAGTCTTTCGCTTAATTAGACATGCCTCTTTTTCAGCCTTGATAATGAGTGTGGGATTTTGAGTTAATTAATGAAGTTCATCAAAATGACTATATTTTTTGCTATATGCACATTACTGTATTAGGTATATCAAATAATTTATATGTGTGTATCTACTCGTATATTATTTATATATTATGGAGATATAAATATTGCATTTTATAGCGTACATTATAACCACTTTTTTATGTTTGGCAAATGGTTAAAAAAACTATAAATAAAACGACGAGGACGTAATGCACGAATGTGTGTATGGTATCACACACAACAAGCTTTCAACTTGGAATGCAGAATGTTTACACTTTTCAACGCAAAACCAATTCCGCTTTAACTTAACTACCTATAATAACTATACAGTAAAATGGTTATAGCTGTTTCTGCATTTTTCACCCTTTTGATCATCATCATGGTCATTATTTATCCTTCTTTTTTACGTCTTTTACGGCGACGAAGACGACGACCGCAAAGGTAATTTCAGTATATTTTTTTACAGATTCTGCTTTGTCGTCTTTTCTTGCACTTCCACAAGTAACAGAAGAAATGAAGCTGTAAAAATTCTTTTTTTCTTTTTAGTGGAACTACTTTTTTTGGAATGTCAAACTACATTGCAATGGCAGGTAGTGGTCGATGATGGTAACAATTCAGCATTGTGCAAGATGCAATATTAGTGCTCTGCTGTGTTGTACTTGTACTCTATCCACAAATGAGCATGGTGATGACGAGTTTAGTTGGACGTTATGTTTTTATGTACACATTTTTATCTTTATTGTTGTGTGGGGCTGCTCAGGTAGTTGCAATTAAATTTAAAATGCATTCCATTTACTTAATTCCCAACATCCACAATATGTAGTAAAAGTCCACAATAGCCGCGGAGAAATGTACGATTACAAATAACGATGGAAAAAGCATTCAGAAAATATTTTGTTATTATATGATAAAAAGTATATTAAAAACCAACTTTGTCTGGTATATGAGCATAATATGAGTAACATGATGACGCAATTAAAATTTAATTTCCTAATCTGATAAGTACAAAACCGTATTTGAATTTGTGTGGTGGTGACGGTATGTTACACAGATAATGTCAATGGTCAGAGTCAGAGAAAGGGAAGAGAGAATGCAAGCAAGTATGTAGCAGTTTTAATCAGGAATCCTATAAATTTCCTTTGGTAAGATAAAAACACTAATAATTTTTATGTGATAAATACAACAAAATAATGTGTACAGTTTAGAAACACGTAGAACATGAGCGCATTATGTTGATGATGATGAAATTAAACTTATCCTGTTTGCCGTTGTAAAAAATGCATACCCCGCAAATTACGTTATTGATTTTGGTGTTTTTTTTGCATTGAATAGAAAATTAACACTAATATTTATTTAAAAGGTTTGTAGAAGCTTTAGAATGCGAACATCATCATTCGGTAACAGACAACGCCTATAGATACAGATATGAAGAATCTACCTGCTCTGTTACAGCAGTCATAATTTGTCGATATGTCTTCCGAGTATAATTCACCAGAAGTTATTTACTATTTCGTCTCCGAAATCAAACGTATCAAAATCTGCAAAATCAACAATGAAATTTGACGGTTTTCTGAAAGGAACTTACAAGAAGACTGTCAACTCATTTTGAAGTCGCCTTTTGCCAATGTTTACACTGACTGCAGTTTTCTCTACTGTAATAATCAGGAACTAATTTACGGTTTCACACCATGCTCATGCTAAAAATCATCATGAACTTTTTCCAGGGAAGAACTCAGGTGCAGTAATATATATACACGAGTTGATCATTATTTATCTCATCGCGCATCACGGTTTTAAGTAACTAGACTGCGGCATTTGTTTTTTTTTCTTGGCTTTATGCACGTCTCTCACGGGAATTCATCTTATTATTATTTAAATTTAATTGTAGAAAGGCATCCTTCTACTGTTTGAGTACACACATATTTCAAAAAAGTCAATTGACGAGTGAACAGTAGCAACAAAGAAACAGTGTGTGTGTTTGAGTTGGTTGATTTTTGAGACATCAAGACAGCTAATATAAATACAGCAAGCCTATATTATATTCTTGTTTGTAGATATATTAAAGAAAATGAAATGATGATATGACGGGGTTGCAAATTATTTTGAAAGAAAATTGAGTGGGAATCTAAAGCTGGAGGGAGCATCATTAAATTCGATAGTTTATTACAACACGATTGAAAATCAAATTAAATTGATCCAGTTTTGTTTGGCGTGATCAAAGAAACGATGTAGTCCTTAGACAACATAAGCACCACAGTAAAGATATATTATTTAGCTACCGAGTTTGAATTTGATTAGTTCGCCGGATTTTGTGTTGGTTATTAGTTGCTCTCTCTCTCTCTCTCTCTGTTGATCAGCTAAAGGGGTTGAAAATGCTGTAATATATCTAAAAAGTGACGGTAGTGCCATTCCACGCAACACAACAATGCATTCTCTACAACTGCTTCTGTGTTGTTGTGTAACCTATAATCTGTCTGATAGTCCAGCTCATCCGCTCTCCTCCCTGTCAATTGTTGCATAAAATTGTAATCATGCAGTCCAGTAGCATTGTTTGCTGGATATCATGTAATTTGCTTATTACTTTATGATTCCGATCTGTCTAAAGTTAAGAAAGATTTAGGCAGTGAGACCAACACCAGCCAGCCATCTTTCTTCACTTCCAGTATTAAGTCTGCATTGTTGTTGAAACTATAACACAAGTAAATTGTTGCATCTTGCATCTGCTAAATCTACATAGACATTATATACTCCCTTTATACTTGTCATTATTACCGCCACCGAAACATCATCATCACATCACCGCAGTAATCCCATGCAGTGACATTCAATATTCTCAATCGGAAACAAGATCTAGATGAAGGTTTCTTTCCCTTTTATTTTATTTTTTAAGGCCATTACAAAAGTCGGCACTTCTTTTTCCACCTCTGAACAAGCAGCCAGACAGCCTCTTGAGACGTAAGCAAGGCATGAACAATGAACATGAAGTATGATACAGGCAAGAAGTAGACAAATGAATACTTTTATGAACCGATATACATATAATATGTGCATGTATATGTAGCACATTTTATATGCTTAGTATAATCTGACCACTGAGCAAGAAGCGATGATTTTAATACCCGACGACAAGTTCAAGAGCAATAATTATTAATCACCGCATTATGTATATAAAATAAAAACAAGAACAGCAGCAGCTGAATCACACATCACTCTACACCGTCAATATCATAAACTTACAATGAGCCAAGTTATAATGATCGTGATCGCCAAAGAGTCAGCTCGTCAGGTTTAGGTTTAGGTTTTTTCTCTACAACAACGTCATTATACAAGCATGCCTATACAGTTAATGTATACCTATCGCGGACACTAGAAGCAGCACCCGTTTTAATTTAAAGATGTGCACCAGTGCATTGAAAAATAAAAACTCTGTTGTAGTAATGTAAAACTGCAATTGTTTATTTTGATGCTGTTGCAACTGGACCTATAACAATAAATGTTTCATCAGTATTCTCATTTAACCCTTTTTGTACTCATACAGTATGGCCATATTATCACATCTTCTGATCTACATACATATGTAATTCACATTTTATTTTAATGTGTTATGTAAATATGCACAAAGGTAAACGATATTTGAAATTTAGCTGACTTTGTTTGTACATTAGGAGCAAAAAAATTATGCATTAAAAAGATAATATTATTTAAACTGCTTCTGGTAAGTTGAGCGTTCCCAAACAGACAGCTAACTTTAAAAATACACAATGAAAGTATAATCTCTCATCATGTCAACACCAATTTTTTATTCCCATCAAAGGCAACAAAACTATTTGTTATACATGATGATACGAAAGGTACAGTTGAAACTTTGCAATGGTAAAAACGGTCCATCGATGGTTTTAAATATTGAATGTACCACGATCGTTTTATTGGGGCAAGGCGGAGGAAAGTTCTAACTGGAAGAAATAAGCTGATTCTCTACATGTAGATCAAGCCGTCTTCCTTCTCCTCACTCTACCAGAAAATAACTCTTTGCGTCACATCTGCTTAACTCCCTGGATAAATATAATGATATGCATCATGGATGGATTGCTCTTTTGTTGCCATCATTATTATTAAAATTACTATTTTCACTACACAAGCGAGAGAGAGAGAGAGGAAGAAAAGAGATCCGTTTCATTTAAATATCATCATGTGTATCCGTCTTCCTCCGTTCGTACCCACCGCATGTGTGTGTGTGTGTTTGTACCTGGTATCGTTCTTATTTCATCATCTATTGTCGTGTAGTGTACAAGTGCAAGTAACGACTTTGACTCATATGCACGAAATTGTTTTCCTTCTCTTCCAACCCTCCTTATTCCTCGGCGATGGAGTAAATGGACTGTAAAATTCTTTTATCTTCTTGACAAACTTGATTTTGGAGGAAAAGGGATAAAAAGATGAGACGACGACGACGACGACAGACTTTCGACGTATATCGAGTTGTATATTAATGCAATCTGTGGTTAATTTTCATGAGCTTACTTCTCACTCGGCTCCATATTTTCATCATGGTCTATTGAAAGCGAGTTCCGTTCCTTGTTGCTGCTGCGGTAAAAGGATATACATAATATTACGCTTAAATCGACTAATTACATATTATTATCTTTCGTTGGGATAAAGTGATTCGAACCAGCAGCAACAGTGTCTTATTTTTCAACAGGAAGACAGGGACAATGCGTTATCGTTATTGGTCAGCTAGTAATATTGCTTATTTTATCTCTTAATTATATGGAGGTATAAATGCACTCTGTGGGTTTTTGTGGTTTCATCTTCTTCAACATAATGTATTAACATGCACAGCCAATTTAAAGAGAGATCGGAAACTGTACATCTCAGTGACCTTCATTTTCATTATCATCATTTTTTACCGTCTAGAAACCAAGCTATAATTTATAATTCAGTCTGCTATTTTCTGTATCTAGAACATTGACTTCCTTTTCAACCACTTTAATTCTTGTGGGTTTGGTCGCTCGGTAATTAAGTCATATTATTCATATTTTTTGGTAATTCCTAGCGCACTTTTGATTTTACTTTAAATTAAGATGCACGCATAAAGAGAGGGAGTGAAATGAATAAAAAAGAGAAAAATTAGTACATAAATCCTTCTTTTCACTACGCATGTTTCAGTCTGAAAAAGTCTTACTTTGTGTAAACTTTCGGGTCGGTCGTTTTTAACAAATTATTAGTTCAAACCTCCCACAGAACGGCCCTCAAACAAACGTGTAAACAATATTATTACCTTTCGAAAAGAAAAAAAAAATCTCTAAAGGTTGAACAAACGGAGGAAAGGAGTAAGACGAAGGAAAAGCAAAAAACACAAAGCTTTTCTCTTTTTTTATTATCTAATCGGCTTACATAAATTTATTAAAATTGTCAAAATCCTTTACAGCAAGACATTTTCCTCCTTTCTTTGCTCAACTCAATGAATATCTTAATTTCTTTTAGATTATGTGGGAGATTAAAAGCGCTTTGACTGTACCGTTCGTTCAGCCTTTCATTTTTTCAAACCAAAAAAAAACGCAATGCCTCAACGAACCGCCTGTTTTCCGCCTCAAAAAATGAAATGGTACGTAAGTTTTGACATGGAGCTTTATTTTACAAAGTGTGTAAAAAAATAAAGCCAAATTTTTATATAAGGGGAAAAAATAATGTAATCCTATTTCTGGCTTCTTGTTCCCTTTACAAACTCCTTGTGCATTCAATCACTCGATCCCTTTTTCTGTGTAGACTCACCAGACTGTTCGTAGTTGGTTGAACTTGACTGAGCAAAACAGTAAAACCCTTTTTCCAATAATGTTTCCAAACAAAAGCCACAGTAGGTCTATCATAAAAAATAAGCCTTTACATTTATGTATATACATACCTGTACCAAAGTGCAGTTCATATGGCCAGTAAAATACTACAATTTTTTCTCCACATTTTCTTGCGTACCACCTTGAAACCCATTTCACGTGGTTTTCAAATTGCGGTTTGAACATTAACGATAAAAACTACTCTTGTCGATTGCGGTTTTTTCCTCCATAGAACCTTACTTGAGCTTGTCAATGCATCTCTCCATTACACGAATATCTGTCAGCTTTAGCTTTCTTTTTGAAAGAAATGCTCTGTTGCAACTCAATACACGTTAATTTGGTCTTGTGGTTTACGTCCTCCGCTGCTACAGCTTAAACTTTTTTACGCTGTTATTGCACTCATGCAATGTAATAATCACCACCCAGAAAAATGGACAGTAAAAAAATTAAGATGTCTAGAGAGAACACAGCACCATACACTACCATAATATCCAGTCTTGCGCACATCAATAGAATAAACTTTTTGAATAATGCAATAATGCAATCAAAATGTTTTCTTACAGAAAGGCTGAAAAATTTTGTGACTGGAAAGTAGGGGCAATGCTGAAATGATTTCGGCATTGAAGCGGGTAATGATCTCACGGAGATCTACATATATCAAAATATATTATGACCGAGTTGGGCATTCAAAAATCAATGTAGAGCAAAGGTAGTATAGAGTGTAGAGGAGTGAGTGATCGTGATCAAAAAATTACTCCAATGCACTGGTCATCATCATCTTCTGTGGTCATAAATAAGGATAAGTTTTTTATTGACACGACATTCAACTGGAAAATCATTAATTACCTTTATGTACAAAGTACAAACCAATACAACCATAAATTATTAAAATGAATGCTAATGATCAACATGTATCAGGATTAGGTTGTTATAAAGAATGAAGTTTGTTTACGTATCAATATATACCTTTTTAAAATGGGTTCAATGAAATTCAAATTAACACAGAGTAATGAAAAGAATAAGAGAAAATCGTTCAGTAGGGAAGAATAACAGAATTTTGAATTGATGAATGAATGAATGATCTCAACTTGAAAACTTGAATGAGCTATTCTAAGGAAGCGATAAGGGAATAAGGTTTACCTGTAGTAGGGAAATCCCTGTGGAACGTGGAGATCCATCGGCATGGGGTGATGTGAGGGATGATGATGGGCTGCATGAACATGCCCAGGGTAGCCGTCTCCTGGTCCCATCATCTTCACAAACTTTTTTCGCTAAAACTTTATTTCCCTTTTAAATTATACAAGTAGAATTTGAAAATGTAGTCTAGAGCTATTGTTTTCTTTGACGAAAACGCTCCTGTAATCTTTTTGGTTTTGTTTCTTTTAAAAAAGTTACACAATCACAACAAAATTACGATAATAACGACGAACAATACTGGAAGTTGGAAGAATAAAAGATGTTGCCGCTGCTGTAATGCGAATAAGATAATATCGACAGTAACAATGCCATTGGCCTGGCTTTCCTGTGATTGTAATATCAATTTTAGGGCTTGTCTTTGGAAGACTACGATTTTCAGACTGTTTTCTGCTTCAATTTTCTTCAGTTCCCTTCTTCTTATTTGAAACTTGAGTTGAGATTTATCCACTGCTCATCATCTTGTTAACTTTACAATTGCATTGCAATATTTTACCTTGCCGTTGTTGTTGTCGACTTGTTTGGTATATTACAATTTTGATGCTGTCGGCTTTATAATAATTGAGGGGGTTGCTCCGCTTTGTGTTAGTGTAGACGCTGTTGATAGCAGATGGGTTGTTGATGATTATGATGATGAGGATAATGGCAAAAAGGTAAAAAGTAATACAAGGTTTTCCCCGTCTTATGTATCCTCAAAACTAATGATCATGATGATTATTGGTATTGCACACCAAAAGTCATTTACTCCATAAATATGTCAATATAAGTAAACTTGTATACAAGCTCTTGCATGTATTCATAAAAAAGCTAAGCTTATAAAGTCTACTTGGGAAAAATGTGTGTTGAATGCCGTTTTTCTTTACAACACCTATCCTGTGTTGTTGTCGTCGCCGGTAGTTTAGTTAAACTTGAGCGTAAAGTGTAATGTCCCCCTTTGCCAAAAAATGAATATCTTCATACAAAACCACTGCAAGTGTAGTAGTGTTATGAGAACGGAAGTAAGTACAAGAACCTTTTTCTCATCTAGAAGTAGTAGTGGTAGCTGTTGTAGGTGATCATCATAACAATGTTACAAACTGTAAACACTGGTGAAAATCCCCTTTTCTCAACTTGTTTGCCGCAAAAGACTCCAATAATCATAATAATTGTAATAACTTAAGAAAAAAGAGATTGAGTGAGATGGTGGTGACGACTCCACTCTTCATTTAACAAGACAATTTAACTCTGTTCTAAAAAGAGAAGGATGAATTTTCAAGATTGTTCTTTGGTGATGAAAATATAACGGACGCTTATTAACTCAAGACATTTTAAATTGGTTTCGAGTCACGACGCAGCAGTGAAAAAAAACGATGAGCTAAAAAAGTTATCGATTGCTTTAATGAAAATAGCTTCTTAGTTCATCAGTAAAGAAACAAATCATCCACTGATAATCACTCGAAAAATGATCGCTAAAAAATTTCTGTCGCTATCTTAGCTGAAAATCTTCAATGAATACCTATCTAAACAATGGGTCTGCATTTGGCGTATCACGTTTCAAAAATAAATATCAAAATAAATAAGCGGTCGACATCATTGGTCGTCCTCTTAGGTATACTTTATATTATTTCAATCAGCTTTAAGAAACTAGGCTGAGTAAGTCATGAAATTGATCTTTGTGTTCGTTCCTTGTTAACAAATAGGGGAGTGTGTGTTCGGTTGGAAGAGAGAATTGAGTAAGTAAAAAAAGTAGCAAAACAAAATCAACTAACGAAGATAGACACCAAGATTATTCCCTGCTACTGAATTAAAGCTTTTTAATAGATCAAATCTGCAGATAAAATTGACTATCTGCAGTAGTAGCTATATTTTGTTTAAACAATACAATGCATATATGCATACGCAATAAAATAATACACAGAACCTTTTTTTTAAATTCAGCAAAGGGAAACGTGACACAATCAATATAAGATTATTACTTTGGTGTGTAGTTGCCTTTTCAAATCCAGATGCGAAATCAATTTTTATTATTAGCTGTGCATTGTCAGTATAAAACAATGAATCAAAAGTTTTTGCTACTGAAATAAGATAGTAAACTTGTAATCAGATCAAATGATCACTAAAATGCGAAGACAGAGATAAGAAAAGTTTTCGTGCTATTATTTTAAGTTTGACAGTAAGTGCAGTTGGTTCACATGTGTGTGTACAAATCTGTTTTTATGACATTTTATCCTGGCAGACCGGCCAAGCAAGATTTTTTCTTAACGCATTAAGTCACCAAATTGTAAATAAAGCAACAAATGTCAACCGTTTTTAGTACTTTATTATATGGGACTTGTCATGAGAAAACGTTATAGATAGGTAGGTAATATGAGTTAAAAGTCCCTATGCTGTACAATACACTTGTCCTGTTCTTTGTCTCTCTCTCTCTCTCTCACACACATGCACCCACAACAAAAACAGAAACACTGAAAGCACAAACTTATTTTTGCACAAAATAATCCAGTCACGCAATGAGAGTCGACTTTTTTTAGAAAAAAAGTAAAAGTTCACTTGGTTCTTCACAGTTCAACTTGTCCTACTGAAATGCTGCTGCAAATGAATGTGTGTGTACGTATGTATGTGGATAGAAAAACAATTGTCAAAATTCCCTAGGTCAGTTTTTCTTTTTCTTGTTCACAGTACATAATTCAGTATTCCATTCATTCAACTTTGGCACCGACAGAATTTCCAAGTAGCTCTCTCTACTTGCGTGCGGTTTAGTTACTTAGGTTCTTCTTCTTCACGTGAGTTTTCACTGTTTCATTCTCTTTGCATTCACAACAACAAAACTTGCTTCTTTTCTACTTTCCCTTCTTGGCTTTCATTTCTTGTTTAGCAGGGTTGCATGAAGGTGGCTTATCCAAAGTGCCTTTTCCGAAATGAACGGCTTTTACCACCAACTTTTTTTCAGTCTGTTGTTGCTTTTGATGATGATGATGACAATGTTCTATTTTTGTATGTTTGCAGCGGTAAAAAAGAATAGATAGAATACGTGCGTGTGTATATGTGTGGTTTTCCAAACAACAAGTATTTTTTTCTGAGGATAAATCCCTCAATGATAAACTTGAGTCATTGGTAGAATATCAATAGGAAGCACGACCCGAAAGGTTAAGAGCAAGTTGAAGCGAGTTCAATACTGCTGCTTTCTATACATTTTTACTGCATACTTCTATCGTCCTCGTCATCAGCAGCTGCAATGGCACAGAAATGGAGTTTGTCCTCCTACTACCAACAACAGCGGTGACGGCAGTATCACTACCACCAGTAGCACTACTACTGATGGTGCACTTTGGCATGATTTCTTTTACTTTCGTCGACAATGCAATGTTGCTGCTACTGCGAACGTGTGTACACACACAAATACACACTGGGAGAAAAGACGATCAAGTCGAACAAACTAAAACTGCTGCCGCTGGAGAAGGAACTTAAGCAAATATGAACCCTTGTCACGTTAAAGTCAATCCGATTGTGTTCACGTACACAGAATGGCTTACGGTGTGTATACATCTATCCATGCGTTTTCTGGCTATAATATGTTGATGCTGATGATGACGATGAGAGGAGTGGGGTATAGTAATACATGCATAAAATATTAGCCACGCACTGCGTAAAAAAGTGCAGTTTCCCAATGAATATTTTTACGAGATTTCAGTTCCAATATGGTTGATTGCATTGCATTTCATCATGTACTTGTACATAGTTTGAAAAAGTTGAAATGTAAGGTTTTTGGAATAAACCTTAAAAAATTCTTTGAAAAATGCATGCTATTTCTTACTTCTCATGAAACGTTGTCACGAAAAAAAAAGATCTTTTTAACAATTCCGCAGCACTGCACACAAAATGCTGAATGGATAATATTTCATGTTCGATAGAAACAGGTAGTTTATTTCTTTGCTATCGAAAACATAAAAGTTTTTGCTTTTAATGGATTATTTATTCTGCTAATAAATCCGATTAGTGCTTTTTCTCAATCTGATTATTAAGATGATTTCATTTCACAACAAGGTATTGCTAGATAATGATAAACTTCTTGGTGCCGCTGTTGTTCACAAACATGTAGTTTTGTAGATAGGTAATACACACAGCTGCTTATTACATATTAAGGTAATCTGGTTCACAATGAAATATATCAGTTTAACGTTTGGCGAGATCCATAATCTTTAAAGATGATCAATCGAAATTCCTTTGAGAGATTATAGTTGTATAATTGGTGATTGACCACTGACTGACCAGTTCAGTTGATAAATGAAGTCAAGGAATCCATACATTTAATCGTGATAGTGGTGGTAATAATGCCAAATAATTCCCACTTTTTTAAACCACTACCACTTCTTGTTTATTTCAATGAAATTTTTCTCTCTGGACTTTTGTGATTGTAATCCGCATAGGTATTCAGCTTATTTGATAGGCTTAAATGCTACCGGTGTTCAAATGTCCATGGAGGAATGTGCCCTGTTCATATAATATATGGAATCCAGGTGACTTGTTTGAACAGCTTTTGTATTCATAAATTGTTCATTCTCAAAAAAAACACATCACATTTACTCACGTATGTGCATTCTCACAAATCAATGAGTAAATAAAACAGTTTTTATCTATGCAGCACATGTGCTAAAACAACAATTGTGTAAAAGTCAAAATATAATTTTGTCTTTCACAAAAACTCACTTTACCTACACCTGAGATAAATGGCACATTATTTTTAACATTTTAAAGTTTTATTCGTTTCTGACTTTTTTTTTGTTTGCAGTTGTAATTACCTTTCACTTCCTTTTTTAACAGAAAACGACAAGGTTGCTATCTGCAGTTTATTGCATTTCTTGATAACATTTTTTCCAGGAAAACAGCAGTTTATTCTCGTAAAAACCGATAAAAAACGAGTAGTGCCCATGCATTTTCAATTACACTCACAGAAAAAATAGAGACGAGAAAACGGATAAGCAAGCAACTTGTCAGTTTCACACAGTTCCACATGCACCAAGCAAGTGAGTGTGTGTGATGTGTTTGAAAAGTGATGCTGCAGCCGTTTACGCTTTGTTGTGGTGGAGGCTGGTAAAAAGGAATAAGCTAAAGTAGACAAAAAGCACAAGTGGTAAGGTGAGTTGAATTGAAACTCAAATATTGTATTGTTTGCATGAGCTAACATAGCATAACAGCAGTAGATAGATAGAGAGAGAGAGAGAGAGCTCAAGCTGACTTAGGTGTTTTTCTGTGTGTAAATGATATGATATGATATAAAAAATACCCAGCAACTTTACTACGTATAAGATTGCAATGTAGCCTACATGAAGTTTACGCATCACACCTTTAGCTCGGTTTCCAATTCCTTTTGTTGCTTGCTCTTACTGCTGACCACTGCCAGAAAGACCAACAGAGAGAGGTTTTATTCGTTCTCCTTGAGAGCTGCAGCGGGTTGCGTCTGCCGGAATGGAAAATTCAAGGCAAGCCATACTTTTAGCATGGAACAAAGTCAAACCGACTTTTGGAGTATTGTGGCAACTTTTGTTTGTAGTTTTGCTGTACAAAAAAAGAGTACATTTACTTTAGAAACTTACCGCATTGCAAAGTAAGCATACCTACATACGAAACCAACAAAATAATAGTACCAAATAAAGATCAAGACTTTAACACTACCAAATGCACAAATACATAATCTTACCACATGGGTATGTTGAGATATGTATAAAGCTTACAATACAAAGTTCTGCAAGTTGGATTACTGCAAATCACTAGGAACTCGAACGTCTTTTTCATACTACAAAACGCTTCAAAAGTTGCTCTAGAATACAAACCCAAAAGGAGCATGTATTTCGAATAAGAAAACGTTAAAAAAGGACTGAGATATGACCCCTTAAAGTTAAAAGGTATGCTTTGTGAATGATTTCAGCCGTTGCTGTCGGTACTACTGTCGTATGCTAAATCTACTGTGGACATGCATACGTTCATATTATGTAGGTCCCAACGAATTGAATATGAAAAGGAATATGTTTTTGCCAAAAAAACTACAAGAATTCCTGTAGTGCACATCTGTAGAACGGAAATCTCACAGTATCATTATCATTCGTGCGTCGTACACTGAAGAGGAGTACTTTTCCCTGTATTTAAAAATTTCTCTTGGATTTTTTTCGCTTTTTCGTTAGCCTCCCGCTTCCTTTTCTAAAATAATACAAATATTCAATGATAGGTAGTACTTGTAATACACGGAACATGCCCACATGTTACTTGATTTTGCACTTTCTTTCTGAGTCATCAATGCATACCTACAAATTTCTTTACTCTGCTTTCTGTGACAACGGTATGGTGATGATGAGCAATGCATGCAGTGAAGCAGTGCACTGTATGATTTTTTCATGATGGGCTGATGATGATGCGATGATGAGATCATGTCGAGACTCAAATAAGAGAAGATATTCTCTCCTGTCTCTGTGTGTAATATGCCGCAATATTCTATACTGTTCTTCACATTTTCTTTGCTACGTTATGTGAATGATTATGTTGAAACATAGCTTAACCAGAGAAGAGGAGGGCGGATCATTGCATTCCCGCCGATGGGTTGGCTTATTTCACGCGCAACTCGACCTGCCTCCTGGTATACCTTACTGTAAGTTTCTTCTTGGTACGTTGCGATATGAGTATGCTGAAGTAATATTGCACTCACTAGAGAACCGCAACTCTCAGTAGAAAAGCCGAGCTTTTTACAGCTGCTACTCTCTTCAATATTAGAAGCCTTATTGCCTCGAGTTGCTGAGCTTCATAAAGATACAGATCGTTTTCACCATCCTTGCAATCCGCAGTTGTGTCCCAGCAGTTGCAAGATGCAGGTCTTGTCCACATGCACTTCAACTGGGGTAAATGATAAGTCATGAGCGATGATGACGATAGTGATAACAATGATTAAAGACTTTTCTCATGCATTGTTCCAGCTTTCACTGATTCTTTACTGTTGATACAATTAGCACACAATCTATTTCAATATTATTCTTTGAGAGAAACTCTCTAATTAAAGATGCATTGTTAAAGCAATTATTTTTAAAAACGTGGTAAAAATAGAGTCAAAGTTGACGTAAAAAGGGAGTATAAAGGCAGGCAGGGACTGTCGGATGTAAGATGAATGGATACATAATTTAACTGCAAAACACCAAACACCCAACATATTTATACAAGAAGGGGGAAAATGAATAGAAAAGTGTATTAAATTACCTTTACCCACATAAATATTCGTTGAGTGCGTAAAATGGTACATTCTGGACATAAGAATGCCAAGGGTCAGTTTGTTTTTTATCATCCCTACCACCACTTTTACTGCTAACATAATATATACTATCGCATCGCCTTTTTACTTTGTAACCCTCTCATTCTGAGATGGAGAGAGAGAGAGAGAGGATGCTAGCTTTTAACGTTGTTTTACGATGAGCAGTGGTCAAAACATCAAACTACTATGATCAAATGATTTTCCCAGCGTTGTGCGGTTAGTGAACAACAGCAGCAGCAGTGCAACCAGCAATGAACCAGATAATTGATGCTACATGCATGCTCATACTTTTCAAAAAGAAATATCGTCCCGTCTGACTGGAAGTGAATTTTTATAGATTGAAGTAAGCGAAGTGCGCCTTCTTGAAGGTTGAAGGAACTGGTCAAGTTTTGGAGTTTTTTTGGTAAGTAGCAGTTGTTTTGTGGTGTGGCAAAAAAAAGGAAAAGAGTGGGAGAGAGAGAAGAGGTGTGTAAAAGGGAACATAACATGATGAGGCCAGGTTGGGTTGACTATTTTCATGATAGAAGAAGATAGATTAGAGTCTCATTGCGCTCATTCATAAGTTTAAAAAAAATGAAAACGGATAGTGTAGATTTTTTTTCGATATAGTAGTATTAGTTGAGGTATTATATATATACGACCTTTTAAATGGTGAGTATATATGTCTAGATGATAGCTGCAAGAACATCAAAGAAAACACTCATATTTTATAGTAGTGACCGACCGGATATAACTTGTTTGGGTTTATGATGATGACGATGACTACGAGGATCGTCAAACTGATGGAAGCTTCCTTTTGCTGTTGCGTATAATAAATTATATTGAATTCCTTCATCATCATCATCATCATCATCATAAAGAAGTGTATTTTACGTCTGCCTTTGATACCTACACGTTTGTATCTTTAAAAAAACAGCCGTGCAATGGTTTATGCAATACAAAGTTTTTTAAAAACACGATGAAAAAAATGACGTTCATGTCAATTTATCAGAATCTGATAAACCGTAAAAGGGAAGGGCAAATTATGATGAAATGATGAATAAAGTTTAATGCGCAAAGTAAATATCTGCAATAAATATTTAATTCAATTTTTCTTTAAAAATCCATTTCCTGGTGTAGTGGAGTGAAGATACCGTGGCTTCTCTCATCTATTAAAGTTGAGGTATGCATATATTATGCTATCCTTTGCACAACCATATTTTCCTTCTGCTTCTAATTTCAGTTTGTGGAATTTATATCTTCGCCTTCGCCGCTCACAGTCGTTATTATTTTGTAAAACATTTCATAGAAGACAAAGTGCAGCTGAAAGAATTTTATACCATGTTATCCAATGCTTTTGTTTTTTTCAATTTAAATGCAAGACAGAGTAAAAAAAATTTCAAGTTATTAACATTTTTTGCTTATTTTAGGCAACTCCAAAAATGTATCTCTCGGTGAACGAGTTTAAAAACAATAAAGAAGGGCACACTACAAGCTATATTCAATTCTGTACCAACCAACAGAAGTATTTTTATCTCTTCAGTCTAGTTTCGGAAGTGTAAAAAAGCAGTTAGCTGCATTCATAATATAATATTATGTCGTGCCTTGAATCTATCTCATTGCTTTTATGAGCTCGTTCATTTCCAAAAATTTTAATTTGAAGTAATTAGGCACAACCCATATTCACAGAATTGCCCTTTTGAGTTCAGCCTCCATTTTCATGTGCCCATAAAAACCTTTAAAAGTATTTAAAATTATCATTATGAATATAATGATGATGTTTGAAGTGGATCTACCAGTAGTACCAGTGCCGAATAAAGCCTGTGTGACTGAGATGATGTGATGCATGCGCACGTTTCAAGCATATTTATCAACATATTAAAGCTTGCCTTTATTAAGATATCCGCCCACATAAACTCTTCTTTGAAATGAAAACCTTCTCTCGTTGGTCATAAATAATCAGGAGGGTCGAAAAGAAAGCCCTATGCTTAGGTCATTACATGGATTTAGTACATGTACTTTGCGGCAGTTTGAAAAACTTGCAGCCAGGCATGCCTTTTTAATAAGCGGCTAAACAGCGTCAACGAGATGAGTGTTTGACACGAAATGTTTTCTCTTTTTTACTAAACAAAAGAGACAGCAGCATACAACGACATGCAACGACTGGAATGTGAACTGAAGATCATTCTTTGCTGGCAATAGTTTTCTAGGCAATTCTGGGCGCTTGCAAATGCACCAGAAATGCATTCAAATGCTTCACTTGTACATTGCTTGGAAAGTAAGTACAATAACTCACTTTCAATGTTCATTCTGATATTGAAAAAGTGCACGTAAACTCAAGCATAAAAAATTAAACATTAGGTTTTACCAGTTGTATGCGCCTTTAAAATTCATTTAACTGGTATAAATGAAGTCCAATCTACCGTTTTTCAACAATGAATCGTGCTGAGATGACTAATGATATCACATAATATTTGACCACTCCAGGGAGTCGCGTGCCAGAAAGAAATTTTCCTGACTTTTCCTTACTCGAATTACATTATATTTTACTACACGCATACATGTACACTTGACACGCTGATATGACCAAGTACCGTTTTTGATACATCAAACATGCATAATATTGAATTGACTTCAATGTGAACTTGGGTCACCTTTTATGCTTTGATATGCCATATTCAATTTAAGATTATTTATTTATTCAGAAAGTTTATTTTAAGCTCTGACCGTCACAGGAAGAAAAAGGCACAAGATGAGTTTTTTTCCTATAAGTAACATTCTTGTAACTCTGTCTGTCCTGTCAGTATTATTTGAATTGCATTGGTACTCTGTGTGGTGATATTAATAATTCATCATACTACAATGAGTAACGCGCAGTATTTATTTAAATCTTTTATTGTGCAAGTGAAGACATTGTCATTTGTACCAAAATTAATGAGGTTGGGGAACGAAAAACACAAATCGAACTACTACACCTCATAATAATAATATGTTGTTTTTATTCTATGATAGCATTAGTATTTATTCTCAATACAAAAACTGGAATGATAACATGTTACTTATACCTATCTCCTTTTTCGTGTGTATCGTAAATACTTACAAAGTCCTTTGCGTTTGTGTTTGTAGTGGCAACTACGTTTGAGCCTATAACAGGGAAAATCAATCGACATTAGAATGCTGCTTAGGACGCTGCATGAACAATTTTAATTTGTAATATTATACAACTTGTACTGTATGAAACCTAAGATGACAATAATCATTAATTCGTTTCAACTTTGCATTTTTCATGCAAACATTTTTTTCAATTCGTCAAGCAACTCAACAACCATGTTGCCGTTCGATTTGTGAATGAACTCACCACACACAGACGCAAACTGAGTGACCCAGGCGAAGAAACCAGCCTTGATGAATGAATCCTCCCGAGAATTTTGAAGGATTCTTTTTTGCATCGTATATGAATCGCATGGCATCGCGTGATGTGGGTATTTTAATGACTTTTAGACACTTAAAGCTCGAACTCATGTAGTGCAACGTATCTCCGTTTCATGGATCAATATTATTCATAATATTTCAAATATGCCTACCTACAGAGATGTGTACAACCCTACGCTATGGCATCATGATAGGTGCCCCGTGCTCCCAACTCTCAACATTATGCACCAAGACATAGAAAACCCCTTTCTTTATTCGCTTCATCATCAAAGTTTTTCCACATGAATCCAATATAGCATCTTACTTTACCCTTATATTCAGTGCTAGTATCATATCTTTTTTGTGCATTACGGAAGTTTTCTTTCAATATTTCTCCCCTTTTAAAAGCTCATCATCAATTGTCGATCGTGCCAGGCGAAATCTGGACATGTTTTGACACACCTTCATCAAACGTTTGAGTTATCTGTGAAACCTCCCACGTGGCATAAAATGTACAGCATAGCTCACCCTTGTAGTGTTGTACAAGACGTGTAACTACATTAAATTCATGTAAAAACCACACACATTATCAAAAATGCACGCAAACAATCAGTCAAACTTCAATCTTCTCAGCTCGTCTAACATCAAACATCATCCCTAATCCCAACCTTTTACTTCATCACACATAATTTAACATAACATAATCTACAACATGAACACAACATTTTTCTGCTAAATGATGTTCTCTATCAGTTTTCTACTTGTGATTTTTATTTATGAAAAATGATTGTTCTACAGACAAAATAAAATCGTGATCATATTTGTGGAGAATTTTTCTTGGAACTCGACGAAAAAAACAGCGTTTTATGCGTGTTTAGTAACAATGGTCATGTAAAAATGTGTGGTCGAACGAAAATGTTTTTGTCTAAATATGTTTATATGAATAGGCGTTTATATAAAAAATACATTTTGTGCATTTGTAAAAAAATATGGTAGACTCTTTTGAAGTCCAATTTTATTGCCGTGCTGATAGGGAGAAACAAAACATACTTTGTCTACTTTCAAGTAAAAGCCTGTATTCGTTTTAGTAGTGCACTTTTTCCTAACTAACCGCAAACTTCCTTTAATGAAGATAATGATGCTGATGAGTTTTGTGTCAATTAGATATTACCTTGATGAACAACATTACCTTTACGTTCCTTGATAACAACAGCAGATTCTAAATATATCGACGTTTTTTCTTTGCGTTGTTGCCAACATTCAAGTTTTAAAATTCAGAGTTTTTCCAAAACTCCTTTCTGTTCCTTTGCTTATCATTCTTTAAAACTCCCAAAGCAATGACTGCACCCTGTTTTTTCATCCGTCCTCACCGTCCCTTTGCAGGATCACTGAAATAGTAGCAACAGCAGTATACTTAACTAAGTCGGTCGCTCGTTTTTGAACTCGGGAAAAAATCGAAAAAAAAAATCTCTAAAAGACGATGAGATTTATTACCTCGTCATGCATCCATTTTACGTTGTGACAGTTTGTAATAAAATAATAAGTATAATGAATTGAGTCGAGTGTAGATCAGAAGAAGACGAGTGCCTCCCAGTGTGAGCGCTCATTGGATTATAAATCTGACACGACAACTCCTAATTTGTCAAAGCTACTTATTTACATGCATTCATTCACATCATATACTCACTTGTGTATACATAGTACCTATGTATATGTACAATGTAGGCATTATATTTTTTCGAGATATTATGACGTGTGAGCTTTTCTGTAGTGATTCTTGTACTTTTACTCGTTAGAGAACATAACCGCCAGCTATGCAAGCTACGATAAGGAAGAACAAAGGAGTGAATCAGCTACATTTCATGGTGCTATTTATTTTTAAATAATTTGTTATATTTCAAAAAATATTCCTTGTGGACATATGTACATAATATGGAAAAAGTGAAGCTTTTATATAATAAATTTTTTTTACCTTACGCCAACTGACAAAGTAAATTGCTTTCATCTACCTTCCAACATTATTAGTCAGTTTTACATTATCGTCATTTTGCACGAAAGCTACCAGTTAAACTGTTTCACTGTTTTTTTCCTAGAAAAAAAAACACGATCCGGAAGGTACACTTGTTCTCGCTGGCATACCGCCACAAGAAGTGCATACCTATGTACATGTATGACCACCAAATGAGCTTAGAAATGTACCTGCATAGCAATGGCATTTTGCTGCTCTGTCGTAGGTTAGAATTTTCTACTTATGTGGTTGTCCTGTCCACTGGACCTACTGAACTGACTCAGCGACCCGGTCGGCCGGTCTCACTTTACTCCATCAAATAACATTTCTACATAATAAGATGTACACACAACACTGGACTACAAAACCACACACTGCTGTGAAACTCTACTAATATGCTGTATAATGCATGTTGCTTTTTCACCGTGACTGTGTGATGTGCATACCTACCAACTTGCTTTTACTTGTCATAAATAATGAGAACGCGCCGACAAAACGATTCTGCTCTCTCGTATTCTGCCAGAATAATATCAATTTCTTTTGATAATATTTTTCATTAGAGTATGTACGAATGCTTGTGTGCATAGACTTCAAAATTTTTGATTCCCGAAAAAATATGATAATGATAATAATAATAATATACTTGTTACATAAAACTGGGCATGGTTTGTTTTACAATTAGAACCTGGGAAGAGGTACAATGTTTAGACAGTCATCAGTCATCATCAGTTTTTGTAACGTTTCCTACTTTTTAAATTACTAAATGTACTAACTCGTTTTACTGTAATACGAGCATAATAAAAACGCAGTGTGTGGACATAAAGTATAAAAAAAAATAGATTGAAGCCGTAGCGCATGGCTTGCATCATATTTTTTACAATTACATTATTATTATTATGTTATAAAATCAAAATATTTCAGCATCAGCAACATGACTGATAAATCAGGGCTGACCTTTTTGATGATACTTGTAAAAATGTTTGCAGTAATAAATGTCTAGTGAACCCCAGTGTATATTTGTGAGGTTGTGTGACTTGAAGATTAAATTACGCAAAGCTGAAGTACCTATAGAATGCATGTTGGGTAATGGATTTTGACGGCATTTGTATTTACTGAATTACGCACTGATAGACTCATTTTTTGTTTTATGTACTCATGCTCGTTAAGCTACACTTTTATTCCCATTTTATTATGGTCAGGTTTGAATGCAATGTATGTAAATATTAAATCAAATTTTTGATGTATATGGTCCTGTCTCTGTAATTTTACACTTCATTGTTTACATAAACAAAGTTTAATAATACCAACGTGAGGTTGTTTCTTATTCTTTGACATATATGTCAACATATGTACTCGTAGAATGCAATTACCCACAATCAACAATACCCTTCAAATTAAAGGCTTTAATGAGACCCGAAGCCAATTATAGTTACCACATTATGGAGACGTTGAAAAGTTTGGTTTTCGGTGTAAGTTAATTGCAAATTGATAAATTATTGTCTAGACTGTTTGTTGATTTTTACCAGTATTTTAAGTGATTTAAATTTGTGATAGGTATAATACCAAAGTATAGTTTACTGTCAAATAATAATTATTTTACAAGTTAAAACGTCGATACACTCACTAGAAGGTCCCACCAATCGGGCGGCATGTAGTACAACCCGCTGGATGAGCTGGAGATTAATAAGTAGCACATTTTAGACAAATCTGTTCTAGTTCCAAAACTGAGTAAATTACACCACACAGTAAATACAACTATACAACTATAACCATATTATGAAACGGGTAGTATTTACGGACGAAAACTTTTACTGTGCTGTAAACGTGCATATTGTAGTGTACCCAAGAAAATTGCAAACCTCTCATCTCATCATCACATCGCCATTACATTATACACCATCTTTTGAAACATTTATCATATGTCAATTTATATGCAGATTAGTGACGATAAACATCAAAAAATATTTGACGGTAAATTCCTCAGAGTTTATCGCCTTACCCCTATTCAACATTCGCCTTGTAATGGATTAGTAGTTACGCAGTGAGGTTTACGCTTGAGGCAAAATGCAAATATGTGATACATTTTTTTCAAAATGGAAAAATAGACGAGACTACATTTCCTACATATACATTCACCAACATGTGCACTATATCGATATGTTATGTTTGTCTTAGGCATGCAGAAGAGATGGCTTACAAGAAAATAAAACGACACCTTTACCTTTTCATAACATAACTAACCGAAAAATAGTTGTAGATTGTATATACATTGCACAAAAAACCTCAGACAAATTTTTACGTCTGGTTTAACTATGTATGTCTGACTGAAGTACTAGTGAGTGTAAGAATACTACCACAAAAAAGCCTTGGCTTGATCAAACAAAGATAATGTATTAAAAAGCCCATATATTTTTTTGATCTGCTCATTTTCTTTTGCCATGCAATAGAGTTCAAGTTGTTTAATATTTTGTCAGAAGACCACGGCTTACATTTCTTGAGCTTCATCTCTATCTAGGTAAGTTAAAAAAAATAACTAACTCTGCAACTCTGGCCAAACTGTAATTTGTCTCACAATGACTGCATTGTAACATTATTTGTTTTGAATGGGGCGAGCAGCAAGTTTTTCCGTTGCAATTGCGAGAAAGCAAGAAAAAATCTACGAAATGACGCATCGCCCAATTTGAACTTTTATTATTATAATAATATCTACTTTTTCTATCTCATCATCGTGTTCACTGTCAAAGATTTTTTCGTCTCTGCTTGATAATAATAATAACCATGCATAGGTAATGTTAAAAATAATAATACTGTTCTACCTAAGCAGTACATTTCATGTGCTTGGGTATAGTGTATTTCTTTTTTTTTTAAATTCAGTTCAATGAGCAATGAGTAATGCATTAAATATAGCATGTTTAAGCAAATTGTGACTTTTTGTAGCTCCTTCACATACTTCTCTTTACTATTAAAGTGAGAAGTACTATTACCGGTAGTGTTGATCGTGGCAGTATGAATATTTCCACTTTGGTAAACGACATCTTGAATTTAATATCTTGGTAAAGTAGATAGCGAAACAAGTACAGTTGATGTGCCCTGTCAAGTTGTCGTTTGCGTTATTATAATGTTACCCGAGGTGAAGTCTGTTCACACACATCAAGCTTGTTGTTATTATTGTTGCTTTCTAGTTTGCAAGCAACTGCATCAGCGGCACCAAACCATAATGTTTGTCTGTTGTATGAGTATTAAAATAAATAATGTGCAACGTTTTTTGTCATGTTTATCATCATGGCATGTCGGTATGGGTAAATACGTGAATAAATAAAATGAAAAAGAGCGGAATCGGATGGGTGAACATATAAGTCAACAAAAGTAAGTGAATCGAGTTAATGGAAATCGTGAACATTTTCCGATGTCGGAGTGACAAGTTGAATTGGAACAAGCAGGATGCTCATTTCATCATGTCTGTAATGAACTCATACAGTGGACATGAGAACTTTTACTACCATGCAAAACAATACAAACATGACATTTAGAATATGTGCATAGGTAGGTACTCTATAATAATATGCAATGCAAGACTAGAGGCAGCTTCAAAGAAACAAATAATTGCAAATAGCGAACATAAAATATTATTTTCTTGCATAACCCAAGTCAAGCGGAAATTTCATGTCATTTCTATGCAATTTTTATTCGGAAAAGGTAGAAAAAATGTAAAAATAATTTAAAATGAAAATGTAAGACAGCTTATTACTATAAACTATTTATATTGCACCTGAGCGCATCTTTGCACAAAAAAAACTCACTTCTTCTAAGTAAGAGAAGAGGAAGAGATTAAATTAGTGATTGTGGTAGATGGATGGTGAATAGAATGCAGTTCTTTTGCAAGGGAGGGAGTGAACCTCAAAAAAAAGAGTAAGACATGCAGTAAGGCAGTGGAGGTATGTAATTGTTATAACCATAATAATAAAAAGCAATATAGTAAATCAAACAGTGCTCATATTACCTGTCATCGTTGGTGGTTTACGATGAACTTTAATTACACAAAAAAGTGCATTAAAGTCACGTAGATGACCATCATCAGGATAGTGATTACCTATATGCTTATTATTAGGCTTCCACAGGTGAATGCAATAATTGCTCCTGCTTACAGTAAAACTTGTAGTCTGTAGTCGCTTGCAGATCAGATAGAAGAGTACATTCATATTGTAAAGCTACTCAACCAGCAGATTATAGTAAATATTACACGGGTGATGTCACACTGTGTATGTCGAGTTACATTTTTTTTTAAAGTACAATGCAAATAACGAAATTTAAGATGAGAGTTCATGACATAATCATCTACTTATCAAGAAATGCTCATAGAAAATCATGTTTTTTTACCTTTCCGTGTTATTCGAAATTCCGTAAATATCTGTGCGTTCAATAGAGTTTTTTAGCGCTTCCTCTGCACTTGTAATTAACAATCGAATTGATGCGTGCATACACTTATTATTATAAAACATTTTTCGTGCCATTTGTTCTGTTTTATAAAATAAGTTTTTACCCAACATTTATGAGGACGACAGTAATCAAGATATACACTGCAACGATTGACATATACCGTCGGTTCTGTCTGAAGTTTTATAGTAAAGTATCGTACAATTTACTTACGACTAGTTGTATGAAAAAAGTGCGTTCTCTCTTAACCATATTTACTGGCAAGCAATTTTTCATATTTTTTAGAAACATATTATCGTGTTGTACATCAGATACGTTATCTCAAAACGGCAAGAAAGAGAATAAAAACTTGGAAAATTTAGATTTACTCTTGATAAATCCTTTAGCGGAGCCCTTTCCCAGTTTACAGTAGGTAGTGTGCCAATACGCATGCTCCAAGTTGAAAATGTCGAATAAATATGTTTTTTTAAATGGGATATATTACACAGGTAGTGCGACTTCACATTTTCTTAAAACTTCAATTATTCATCCCGATGGTATAAGTATATGACTATATAACGAGCTAAAGGGGTGGGAGTTAGATTGATTGCCTTCTTGTGTTGTAAAAATACAAACTTTGCCGATACGTACGTAAACAAGTACAATGGGAAGGGAGACATGGGATATCTAGGTAGTACAATAAGAACACACGAGACGCTTTGAAGACAAGGAAAATGCCGGCTGGACGGTATAGTAGTAGCAAGCAGCAGCACCCGTCCCAAGATAACTCATGACTCATAATAAATTTTATGTAAAGCCGGATAAAGAGTTATGATGTTAGCCATTAAAAATATAAAAATAAAATATGCTTTCTATTTTTTATCAAAATTCATATACCTGTAAGTTAAAGTGTGTAATGAGAGTAAAAAGGAAACGTAGATGATATAAAAAAACTAAGCTTTGTACAAGTCATCTTTTTATTCGTATGATGCGCTATCTGTGCATTTCTTCAAGTCACAAGAGAGTCTATTCACTCAAGAAACTTCTGTTGGATGCTATTTACCAGTAATGCCAGTTATAATTTCTTTGGTTGTTTGTCTTTTCCGAATAAATTACTTCATAAGGACCACCACCTGTTATGGAACAGCTTGAAAAAATTCCTGTTTGAATAGTAGACATCCTGGCATCCGCATCTATCTTTTTTCTTTGAAAAAGTTGGTGGGGCTTATTGATAGTAGGAATATACCTTTTGTATGAAATGTTCACAGAATAACGTGTGTGTATTGCCCAAAGATAAAAGGCACAGGCAAAGGTCTTGGTCTCCCAGAGCGCCAAAATCAAGAAGCTTGAAATCCATGTAATTCACTCAAATGTCTCTTTCAAGGACTTTCCACCTTACCTTATAACGTGTCATTTGCATAGTTGGCAAAGCACTACTGTCAATATGACATTACGGCAACATGCTGCTGGCTGCAGTATGTGTGTAATAGTATTTTTTAAGCTTGTTTTCACAAGACATTTTGGAAGGCAGCGTAAAACACGCGTGCAGAAATATTTAAGTTCAAGTATTTCCACTACCAAGTTTTCGTGACTGAACAATGCCTTTTTTTAAAAGTGTGTATTGAAAAATGATAAAAAGAATTCGTAAAATCTTTTTTCCTTTCTCTCTCTCTCTTGTACAATCCAAGCAAAAATACAAGAAGCAATCAAGAGGTAACTGTGACCTGTCAGCTTCGTAGCTTCCTCACCGTGAAACACTCAAAATGGTTGTCAATCATGAGAAAGAAATGGAAAAAAATAAATACAATCGGACACGAGAGAGAATTACTACCTTTAATTTTTTTATTTGCGTACACAGGATAAAGTGTATAAGCGAACATTGGTTTACTTACATCTGTACGACCAAAATTGTGGCTGTGTTGTAGCATTATAAATGTGCAGCATTACTGTAAGAATAAATACGTCACATTACCATAAAATATGTAAATAATTTCAAGAATATTTTAAAAAGTTATGCTACAGTCCTGATAAAATTATGATATTTTGATCTATGATGCTATCATATATCTAAAAGATGCATACCTTGATTAAATTTGTAAGAGCTGGCTGCTTTCTACGGACCTGCACAAACACACACACAACCTTAGAGTATTCCTAAGTTTTGAGGATCTAATTTTGTGAATATATGGCATATAAAAATTCCATTGTTCTATCAACTCATACCATCAGCTACTGTGACAATCATCAAATGGATCTTATTTTTGTTCTTTTGAAACTGGTCGAGGTCTCTGTGCACAGCCATTACTCATTTCTCTAGTCAAATTCGATACGAACAGGAGATCGATGTATCTATTCTTGATGTATTGATATTGGTGATGTGTAAGATTTCTAGAGGCGACCAGGCAATGTTTTTTAAACGACCACTGATATATTATGCCTCCAGGAAATGCTAAGCATGCTATACATTAGAAGCCTTCACGGAATTGTAAGATTTTCAGCTTTACGTTTTTCGAGTTTACAGTTCTGTTTGGTATAAACCTTCTGTCCCTTATTTATTAAGTATTAGGGGCTGATATGTCATGTCATCAATAGGAGAAAGTTTTTTCTTCTAGCAAGTAGGTAGTTAGGTTTAGGTTAGTACATTAAAAATTTCCCTTTTGCTTTAACAATGCAATGCGCACACGCTGGTATACGTTTCTATTTCAAAAAAGTATGTATGTGTTTTCTGATGTACTCAACCAATTTGCCCCGGCACGACACCACAAAACTACGAGAAAGGGTCTTCATCTTTTGACAACTGTTTGATTGTAAATTGTTACTGATGTGTGCTATATGAGTTGCTGTCAATCGTTAGGCAGGGAGTCTGTTTGCATATGTCGCTCAAGAAGAGAAGCAGGTAATGTACTTTGCATAGTGATTTACATAAAAAAAGTGTTGTGTAGAACCAAGTGTTTTTAAAAGTATTGCGTGCAACAGCCGTCCAAGTTCTCAACTCAACCTTAAATAAAAAGAAGGGTAATTACATATTTTTAAGTAAGTGGAGAGAAGAGAGCATTGTACATTGCAGAAACCGTTTTAATATCGGTTTTCGTAGGGATTTCATCATTAGTGGGTGATAGATATATACATAAAAAATCAACATCAGTCAGACAAAACACGATAAGCTTGATAAACTTAAGAGCAGAATTCATTCGAGAGTGTAAAATTCAATTTACAAGTTTCATTATTATTGGCACTCTCAGTGAATCTATTAATTCAAGATTGTATATCATATTCGAGACTTAGTTTATCACCCGACGTACAACCGATGTATCCAACTACTTAATGGTTTCATTAATTCTCAATAATTGCAACTGTAAGCCCTTTTTACAAGAAATCTGTTCAGTGAATGGAGAAAAGATGTAGGCTACTATTCCATTTTTCCACTATCCCGTATCCACTCCACTTACTCCTATCTGTTCGTACAGCAGCAACAACTGCACCTGCTTTTTTACAATAGGTAATTTATTGTACGAATACTTTTTCTTTTATATTATCAGATTGAAAGAATTTTTTTTTTCAAACAAAAAGTCTTTAATACACTTAATATCATCATGAATATTATGAAAATGAAATTTCTCATGAATTTATTCATAAGAAGGGTGAGAACTAAGAAGGTGAATCACGGCAATCCCTGTACTTATCGTTTTCATATAAAATTTTAATACCGGATCGGTTAATGGTTATAATGCAAAAGTTACCTAACAAAAGAAAGAAACTGACCGGAGGATTCTGCTTTCATGGACGTTTTTTTATTTATGAATGTTATTATTATTAATAATAATAATAATACTATTACAATGTAGCTGACTGCAACTATTTGTACACGTTTCCTTCTCATTATAATAATAAAACCAAAAAGCAGGTACATATTATCTTCTATACTGACAAAATGATAATAATGAATGTTTTTCATGATGATAATGATGATGATGGTCTGGTGGTGGTAGAAGCCTTTGACTGTGTTTTATACACACACAAAAGCATCAGTAACTTGGGAAAGATTAGATAGATAGACGTTCTGAAACAGTATAATTTTTTTTCGCTTTGTTGTTGCTGCTGCAGTCGTCGACACTATATAATATAAACCGAAAGTAATCGAGCGAATGAACAAGAAATAAAAAAAATGTTTTTCTTCTTGGAAGTTAACACCAGTAGCCACTGACAATGAGTATCATTTGGCAGAGCTGTTTTTCATTTTGAATTGATGACCATCATATCATTATCATACTCCTGCATAATATACAGTGTTGGAGGTACTTTTTAATACGAGACGATAAGAAAGTAATGTATTGTACTTTTCTCTGGTATGTATTTACTTCTTCTTCTTGTGCTCCTCTTTCTTTGCACTGGTAGAGATTTATGTATATACTGTCTTACTAGTAGCTGCTCTATGCTTTTTTAAGATACAAAAGTCAAGTTGATGGGATTATGGGATAGAATATTATGACGCGAAAGAGAAAACAAATGGGTGAAGTGGTAAATAGTTATGCCTCTGTCCATCCATCTATTCAAGCGCATACTTCAGAATCAAATGTCCATGATGGAGATGAGGACGGTGCTAAAACATTTTTGACTATAGTTGCTAGAAACCAGTAAATATTTTTATTATTAGTGTAACACTTGCACTTGTACGGTTTGTCGTAAGATCATTTTTATGAATGTGTGTGCTACTTCATACGATTCCATTTATTCCGTTTCGGCCGACTAGTTAAGATTCAAAGCGCGACAGATCAGCCATTACTTATTGGACGTGAAGCTGCTCATCATCCGCATCATCATCGTCGTGAAACCATCAGCATAAAGATCTTTTTCGAAGGTCTTATGGAGGATTTCGATTACATTTTCTTTCTGAATGAAATCGAGAGGCAGTATAGTGTAGATGAGAGAGAGTAGGTTCCTTGAAAAATTCTTTGAGCGGTTTAATGTTTTCTTGATGCTCTATCCGCAAAAATCATTCCACTACATTTCTGGCTTCACATCTGCTGTCTCTCTCTGCATTTGCTTCATTTTTACTTTAAATGGGCAGGATTTTCTGTCGGGAAGCATTAACATTTTCTGACTAAAAACCTTGTTTTTAACGGCGAGACTTTTCTTGTTTTTCACTTTATTTATGTCAGTAATCAACTTTCCAATATTTACTGTTTCGGTGGCAAGTAGTATCTGTACTAGCAAGAAAAACTGGTGGAATAAATCTTGAAAATTTCTTGTAAAAATATTTGTTTTAATTATTCCAGTCCAAAGACTAAAACCTTTTTTTTGCGGGAGAGCAGAAAAAATATGTTGATACAAGCTCCTTGTTTTTGTTCACGGTCCGTTCTCTCCTGCACGGTCCACTGTGGTTTTTATTGGTCATTCTCAACTTGTGAAATTACTGGTCAACTTAACAAAAGATGCATTTAAAACGACCAATTTAAAGATTTTAATTCTTTTCATTTTATACCTGCCCACCAGAGAGAGAAAGAGAGTGGATTGAACTTACTCCTGGTGAAGCCAACATACAAAGATATAAATGCTTTTATATAAAATTAAGAAAAGTAAACGTATGCAAAACGAGTGTAATAAAATGTAACGACTCTAGTAGCTGATGATGGTCAACACTTTTTCTTCCAAAGCAGTTGGGGGTGAATCGTAAACGCGCATGTTTATTGATTGACATGTGGTGCTATAATGCTGCTGATGGTATTCCCCGAACATTTTAAAAAGTTTTTAATCTCTCATAATATTGGTGGCATGGAGCAATAAATACGCTATATATAATCAAAGCAGATCACAAGACAATCAGAAAATAGGATAATCATCGTAAAGTAAATGAGTGATGCCTTACATGGTGTCGGCAAAGAAGAGTGAAAAGAAAGAGAAATGCAGAAGAAAAAAAACATTAGAGTTTATAAGTTTTAGGTAGCTAGATTGTCGTTAGCAGGAGAAATACAAGAAGCAGCATCGTATTACTTATTGGTGTAATAAAATATAAAACAATGTGTGACCTGAAGGGAAAAAAATATTTTGATGATACAACATTTTACAATATATTTATAAGCATGTTGTCTGCTAAAACACTCCCGTCATTCCATGTTGCTTTCTGTTGAGATATATCCTTTGTATAGAACAACTTACCTGTGAGATTACATTTGCTCTTGACTTCTAATAGTTCTAATACATTTTGAAAGGTGAGGTGGGAAAAGGCTCGCAGAAATCAATTAAAATTTTGTCATAAATGCTTATTGCCCAGCTCTTACGTAGCTTGCTCCATATAACTACTAGGTTTTTATTTATTAAAAGCCAAAGGCCAGTTCATTTTTTTCTTTATGGCTACGACTATTATTGCCGAACAATGCATTAAAATTTTCAATAATTTTCTCCTCATGTGAAGATTCTCTTATATAAGTGACCAAGGAAAAAAGCCGCGCTCGATTTTAGTACCATTTCATATTACATCGCATTGTGCCACGCCATTCTCAATGGGGTGAATTTTTATTGGACTTGGTTTGGTTTAGTATTCATCACGTATGAAGCAAGTTTAGTTGACCATTTACATTGGTTATTGAATTAAATTAATTGCTCCAAGAGAGAGTTCAAGTAAACATGGTTGTTTGCAAATAATGTATTGGCTTGTTTACACCTTATTTCGTGATAGGTGGTCATCTTTCTAAGTAAGTAAAAGGAAAGAAAAAAAGGACCACGTGATGTCCTTCCTAGTTCCCAGATGTGACATTCATTTTTCAGGAAATCGAACTTTTTAGTGCATTTTATTGCTTAAATTGAATTCAACGAAATGAATGAATATAAGCAGGAAAATACATCTGGTTTATTGATCTGCACGTCTTTGTCAGAGGAATGACGACAGATGTCAAATGAAAATATCATTCCGTTTTATTTATGCGTTTCCAATTTGTTTCCATATGAAAAATAACTTTTTACAGACTAACATCTCTTAAAACAATATTTATATCATTTGAGCAGAATTAGATAATAGCTTTCCTCTACAAAATTTTATTATCTACCTCGATAATATGTGTTCTGTTTGGTAAGCCAAAAATTTGTTCAGATAGAGGACGACATAAAAATCCACTAATTTTTCTTAGCTTACAAGCAAAAATGTATTTGTGATTAGCATTTTTATTACTGTTACAAGTTTACAACCTTTTTATACCGTAAACATACTGGCCTTCCTACACAATGTGTATAAACAATTTTTTACGCATAAGATATAATACAGTACGTGGTTGAAAAGGAGCTTTGGAGGATCGTATTTTGCATCAATTTTTCATTTCATCTTGAAAAACACCTTCAAAATAAAAATCTTCATCCAGGATGGTAAGAAAAAGGAAATATTATGCTTATCTAATATCAACCGGAGGCATCTTCTTGTTACACTGACTGACTGAAGACTGCTGTTGAAAACACTTATTTTTTTAAGTCCTATTTTAGATGTATATACTAGTTATTAGGGCAGAGAACAAGTCATTTTTATGCATTGTGTACATTCATACAAGCCTCTATATCATTATGTAGAAATGTTAAGAGTGAAAAATTCATGAGGATGATGACGAAGGACGACGAAGTTTGTAATGAAGTTCATTACATTAAACAGTGAATCAGTGTGAATTGGATGCATATAATGCGTATTATTTAGGCTGAAACGATGACCAAGCACCGATTTTTAAAATTTGAAAACGTGTAATGTAGCACTTAAGGAGGCAAGGCTGTTTTTATGATATGTAAACCAAACACACAATGGACGATTACGTTTTTTTTCTTTGCGTACTGTATATTAGGTCGTTCAGCAGTAAGTAAATTGGGAAATAATTGAAATGACTATGAGAGCTTATCCTTTGTTTGTGCTGCTGTTTGCACAAAAAATGAGCCAGGCTGACTGACTGAAAACTGGACTATAGAAAATGTTGATGGAAGCTCAAAGAAAAAATCCTTTTTCTTTTCTCAAGACAGATATGAGCACTCCTTTTGCTACTGTTTAAGAAGTAATATTATGCTCCTTCGGTGTCGGTGCGATGTATAAAAATGTAAAATACGACGATACGCTGCTCTGGTTTCATTCAATTCCGCTTAATTTGGCTTTGATGCTACTGCTAATACCTTCCATTATGGATTGGTAAGCAAACCTCTGATGATGAGTGAACGTGAACCTGCACCTTTTTCTGAATATCATCATCATATCATCAACTTTGTTGATGGCGCAGAGAATAGAAAATAAAAGAATAAATGGTAGCTTAAGTAGTAATAAAACAACTCAGTGTATGTGTGAATGACGGCTCATTCTTTTACAGTTCGTAAGAGACGCATGGGTATACACATTAACATAACAAAGTTACACGTTATATAAAGCAATTGTTATAATAACATCTGGGATGATAATGAATTTGGATGATGGTGAAAATAAGGCAGACGGTGATTTTTTTATATGCTGCTTTTTCTAAACTTGATGTCAATCACATTTAGAAATTGGGAGCATAAAACTGTGGAAAACGAAAAAGAGGATATGAATGGAATAATAAATTACAAATTCATGTCAACATAATAAGCCTATTATCAAGGAGAAGGCATTCTAGGTGAATTAATCCAAACGCAAGTTTTGTTTGTCAAAAAGAAAACACAGCACGCAGCAGCACAATCTGCGCTAGTTTTCTCATCAAGTGTTGAAAGGACTGAGTTTGTGAAAATGACTAGGATTCTAAAAAACAGTTTATTTAGACTGAAATATTTTGGATTTTAAAGTATTCTCAAAGTTGCTCTAATGAAAGACCCCACAGTGGAAAGCTAACTATTTTAAGATTGTTAAAAGTCTTTATGTACAATTTAATCGAACAACATAAATGCATGCTCTGATGGTATGTTTTGTTTTTGTTAAAATATCTACCACATTCGGTTCCGAGGGTATTAGGTATATTGTTTAGAATAAATACACCCCATTTTTGTGTTCAAGTGTATTTTTATGCATAAACCGCGTTTTCAAAGTTTTTACGTAAAAGTACGTCCCGGTGGGCCACTTTATATAAAGATATACTCTAAACGACAAAAACATTCAAATCGTAAACGTCATCGGTCCTAACCGTATGTACAGCTCTTATGCGTACCGGAAACACAATGTATACTACACATTGAGATTCTGGTTGTACTGTATTGTAATTATATAGCTTGTGAAATATGGGATGAATCGTAAATGTTTTATCCAATAACAGCAGTCAGCCTTGTGCCGCCGTATATATCTAATAATTGTATCATGCATACACGATCATGTCGTTTTTAATTAACAAGTGATGAAATGCTACAATGGGATTCGTGATAAGTCGATTTCAGTTGTATTGATTTGATATGACGTTTGACCTAAATTTGTTAACACAAAGAATTAAGAATTTTCTGTGCATTTTATGCGTAATTTTTTACTTCTATCACGCGGATGTAAATAAGTTAGATAGAGACCAATTTTTAACCATCTCCTTGCAATGCAAGGTGAACAGGGAAAGATTCCAAAACACATTTGAAAATTGCTCCAAGCTCCGAAATATTATTACTACTTTTCTTTACTGCCCTGTCCTCTGGCTCTATTGCTACTATCATTTTAAATAATATTTACGTGATAAAAAAGTTAGTGCTTCACACTAACTTGCGACTTGTAGAATAATCTATTTCAAAGTACACATAAAGAAAATTACACATTGTACACTGTAAGTAACTTGTTTTGAGGTAATCGCAATATTACATATAATAATACCATCTAGATTCTTTTTTGAAATCAGCCTAGTTTATCTAATCATAACAAAATCGAAACATTTTTTTCTCTTCAAAATGCATGGTATTTTATTGTTGGCCCGCCATAAAACCGTTTTTCTACCAGAAGAAGAAAAGAAAAAGCCTCAAGCTTTATTCGGCTCGGCGTGTCATAGAAAATGGTAATCGTAATAATGATGGTAATGTGCTAACCTGTCAAAAAATCATCCCCTATTATCAAGAAAATGACGAGGATTAAGAGAAAAAACAAATACAGAAGTCTACGGTTCGTTTCTGAATGATGACTCCTGAAGCAGCAGCGTAAAGAAAATGTGCAAGAATTATTATGGTGTTTGTTTACTCATACCCATAAGCGAAAAAACATATATGATTATATTTTTAAAATCACAAGATATGGCATGGGTAATAAAACGTGGTAGTGGTGAATTTCAGATTATCGTGAAAAGTGAAATTCACATGAGGTACACATAACATATTATGCATACCCTCACATATACATCTTTTACAGTGAACTATGAGGAATGAGATTGGACCGTCATTACCAGTTGAATACATAAGCTGTAATCATATTTCAATAAGTCACGTCCTGTTTCAACACATTAAAACAATGAGTGTGTGTTTGTGTGTAACAAGTGTGCTTTTTTGGTGTTTTTTCATGATGAAAACTTTAGATAAAGACAATCCATAAGCTATACTATTTTGTTGTTGCTTTTGTGCATTTAAATTTCTTGGAAGACAACTTGTGTTGTTTTTTAACAGTAAATTATGAAAATTGGAGAAAAAGGTAGCGATAAGCAAGAGGTGAAGAGGATGTGGCAATTTTGATTCGACTAATTTGTTTCCATTCTGGTAATGATGATTGCTCATCTTTTTATCCTTTTCACGATCCAGTGGATTTTTGCATAATTTCATATGTGTAACGTAGGTATGCAGGAGGAATGATCGGATTATTTAGTGTATGTCGAAATATAAGCAACATAGTGATAAAATAGAACGCTGTACGAGAAACTGGAGTAACAGCAGCAAAGCAGGAAAGATACTGGTAAAGTTTATAAAGGAAAAAAATGTATTTTTTGTCCACATCCCAAATCATCATTATTTTAATAGCCAGGTATCCTTTCCAACACTTTAGACTTTATCCATCCGACTTCGTTTTTTGCTCCTATTGTTTATTCGCATATGTAAACCCATACTAACGGAAAGTGCCCAAGTTAAAACTCGGCATTTCCTGGATGCTGCTACAATATAGCTTTCCTCTGATGGGTAGTATCATGCATATTAACTATCAATATTTATGCATTGTATTTCTTTTATAAAAAACTTACAACTTCACGCCTCAATAGCAGTGTTTGTATTAATGGATCGACAAAAGAATCAGAAACATGACAATATCTCAAACCATAAGCCGAACAAACCTTCACATCATCACCACGTGTGCCTTCAATTTCAAACTAGCTTTGGTTTGCCCTGGCACATTCTCACAAATCGCCTAAAGATGTCAAAGCTGCGTTTTAATACAGACCTACGTATTAAAATGTACGATAATCTGTGCATCTTTGTTACAATTAGGTTAGGATTATTTTGCAAATGGTAAGGATACGTTTCTCAAAAAGAAATTAAAGATTCGATGAAAATATATAGAGTGCAAAGATGAATATGATATGGAGAACTTCCTTCCAGAACTCTTCGACCGAAATTCATAGGTAAAATTGTAATGTCGACAGTTAGAGAGATACAAATGAATGCCACAGCATGGCACATTGAGTGTACGTGCACAGTTGACAGTTGGCAAATTGATAAGTATTATTAGATACATATCTTTGCAAGTAGTATTTAAACATAAGCACATGCATTGAAGGATCCCACCAATCTCACGCTTCAAGCTGTCGCCTGAAATAATGCACCATGCAATATATTTTTGGTTCCTTCTACAGGGTATTTGTATTGTAAGAAAGTTCATTTTTGGTACCAACAAAAGAAAATATTTATATCCTAAGAACGAAAGCAAACGGGTAAAACTTTTTTCTGAAGCTTAAAAAAGCAAATTTTTTATTTAGTATTGTATATTATTTCCATTACTGTGGATGGCATAAAACTACCATTAAGTATACTATACAGTATAGATGTAAAGTGAGGTGAGAGGTTATTTTAAACCCGAATCAACTTGTTTTAAACTGATACCTCGCATTTTTCTTTCAGTGATGATAATTTTTCTTAATCACGGTGGCAGTGACGCTGGCACACACTCGTTACTACCACCTCTTTAGAAGCATTTTTCCTGTTCTTCTCCGTGTACTAAGGAATTTATTTACAGCAGCTGAAGCTGTCCGTCAAAGTCTCGCTTGAGCCTTGTAATCATACAGTTGTATTGACCTAAGGGTCAGCTATTTGAATTGTAAATTACCAAGAAATGTTCATTCTCGTGAATTGACCAGTGGTAGCAGAAGAATTTGAAAGTAAATTATGCGTACTTATTTACTGAAATGGCTTGTTAGTTTGAAGGTCTGTTGATGCTGATAAAAATGACCATTAAATACACGCACTTGTCTATAAATATCCTTGAAGAATATACTACAGCCCTCAGCATTTTTAATGATGCATAATACAGAATTATTATTCCAATATTCTTTTTTCATCACGGATTAAAAAATGATGTTTCTAAAAATGCTTTCTTTCCTTTCACTCTTTATATACCTAAACATCTAGTAGCCAAAAGGGCAGAAATCAGACAGGACATCAGAAATCCCTTATGTACTATTATTAGAGATTAATATTCGTGCAAGAATTTTATGTAAATGCGTGGTATAGGGTACACTTTAGGCACGAAGCATTTTTTTCCAAAATGCAGTTGACCCTGACTATTTATTGTTGCTATAATTATGTTTCGTACCCTACTTTATGAAAGTTTATTTTGTAATAATAGCATCAAATTCAACGATGGCGATAAAAGAACTATTTCGCGACAAGTTAAATTTACAGATTTACTTAGTACTAATTTCCAAATTAATAGGTAGCTACTACATAACGCAGTGTGAGTGCACTACCCTTGTATCGAAGTTGTTCCGCTGTCTCTGCTAATAAAAAGCTAAACGTCATACTGCATCAGGCACAATTCTGTTTTTTTAAACAGGAAACAGTTTCAACTCGGCTGGAAACATTTCTAAACTCATGTAATTGAATGCTAACACACGTTTTTAAATAATTTGAAAAACCTCTGATACAAATGTATGAAAAAATGGCTTCACTAATGCATTTGGCCATGCGTCTGTCTTTTGTGTGTTAAGAAAGTTAACATTTGAGAATAGTAGAAAAGAGCAGCGAGAGTCAGAGTAACAGTTGTGAATGGTCTAATATAATTTTTATGGAGCATATAAATGTGCTCATCATACTCCAATAATATTAACTTTATTGTCATTTTTATTACTTGAACCAGTATTCTTGGCTTTTTACTTGTACGTTTTTTTTTCATCTTAACAATTTCGGTTGACCATTAAGTGCCCATTTCCTTAGATTTTTTAAGTGGCCAGTACTTTTCTCCACTATATGTAAAAAAAACTAACTCACAGCAGCAGGTCCATCCTTTGAAATGGATGTCTACCTCACTCAATCCCAAAATGGACAAAAAACAACAAACTAGAAATGACGGACTTGATGAGCAGGACCATCAAAGAGGTTTCATATCAAATATCATAAAAATCCCACAAGTCCTTATATGCATTCGTACATTTTATATGCATGTATGCACTTTCATTTATCCCATAACATAACACGATGCGATATGATCACACAGAAAGCTGTATACTTTCATCAATACAATTTATTTTTACACTGTTTCTGCTTAAAATTTTATCAAGTTGTATTTTCATTTCTTCACTAGCAACTTGAGTAAGTTGCTTGAATGAGCAAGTATTCCCAAAAGTTGAGACAAAACTTATTAAAACGCTTGATGATGATAACATGCTTTTATAATATGCTGTTGCTGACCGTACTCACATTCACACAGCTTCTTCATCTTCAGCAAAGCGGATCGAGATGTGGGCAGGTGTTGAATGGACCGTGAACCGGTGGCCACTGGTAATCAAAAAAATTGGAGACAAGAAAAAGAAGGAAAAAAGGAAACAGGAGTATGCTGAAACGTCTACATCCTGAGCAGTTTGTTAGCTTGGCTCATCATTATCGTCATCAAACTTGTAATAATATTCATCATGCCTTATAATAATAACAATAATTATTGTAAATATATACATATGCATATAAATGCATATCAACTAGACAATATTTCGAAGAAATGATTGTTTTTTTTTGGGAGGATTCTCCGTTAAAACTGTTCGCTCAGTTGGGCTGTTGATTACATTGCATGCATAATATAATCATCTTCCTCAAGTTGAAAAGAAGATGCAATGATGCTATATTGGTATTAGCTTGCATTTTACTATTAAAGTAGAGAGTTTTGTTACTGTCCCTATTATTCAAGCCTTACCTGAGAGTAAATTACACCACCGCATCAATTCTCGTTGAAAGAAGTATCATAAAAAAGAAGCAAGTAAAAGGGTACTGCTACTACCAGAAGAACTGTGTGGGTTTGCGTTTTCTTGTGAGTACATGTGTCTACAAGATGTAAAAGTAGTAAGAGAACACAAAAGTGTTGTTTGTGGTCGGTGGTTTCTGTACTGGAGGTGGTGAATGAAGAGAACTCCTGTTTGCTAGCTTCGTTGGTGTATATGTAGATGAGAAAGAAACAGTTGGCTTGGCTTATTCGAGTTCAGGTAAATGAAACAAACTATTATTGTAAGTCAGTCAGAGCTCAACGCATATATATATGCGGTAACC
>JAHZMZ010005315.1:0-16946 GCA_027743805.1 Lepidocyrtoides sp. E14
TAAATGGAAGGAACACGGAACATTATTATTATATTCATGTGCGTAAAATGTAATGTATGATGGAATGAATGCACAATTAGGGAAAAAAGGAAAGGGTGATGACGATTACGAGTTTTAAAGTTGGTTTGTTCGTTTGCCTTATTTTCATGAGAGTATGCGTATGGCTGTGGTGTGGTTAGTTTGTTCATGATATATTAAACATTATCATGATTTTCTGTCTTCAATTGCAAAAAAACTGCTTTACCTACCTAATACACCTCTTTCGGTTTTTATCAGGGGTTTCAACATTGTAATTTATACTAGTATGCCGAAGTTGTCGTGTGACATGAATTTCGTTTAGTGCGTTCGTGCTCTGCGTTTCAAAAAGGGTGGGCGAGTAGCAGACATTGTACTATTACTGCAGAGAGTGAGTACTCACTCACGTTTATTATTAATATTATTATTACATAGCGGGAGTAGTATGATGATGCTACTTACTGCGATCGTATGACCGTCTGTGCATAATATTACAATGGAAAGGAAAGATTTGTTTCAAATTTTTTTTTTCTCGGATACTGTCAGGGTAGAAGAAGTACCGTAAGGCAACAGTTTTATTATTGCATACAAACAATTTTAATATCGAACTACAGTAACCCACAAATAGTTTTACACCTTCTTAGATACTTTTATTACGCATCAAATATTCCGCTCCTTGTCTACATCCGTCTTTGCACAGCCTTGCTGTTAAGTCACTAAAAAAGGCTTTACAAATTTTACAAATAAAGTGGCAGCAGGACAAGAGAGAATAACGACAGGACAAATTTTTATTTTACTTTTTTATTTGTAACGGCACAACAGTGACAAGCAAGCCTGCATGGCGATTGGTGATAAAAACAAACAAAGTACACATTTTTATTTGCATAGCAGCAGCAGCAACAACTACAACAACATTCATTATAACAACAAAATGACCCAAAAGTGTTGCTGGCTGGTTGGCATTTATACATTTTTTTTTTCGTTTATGTGTCTGCCGTTGTTCTGTTTCATGTTTGAACAACAACGACGTGCACTTCCTGGCGTGAGTCGTGCTAATTAATAGCTCGTAGTTGGATTTTAATCGTTCCTGACGTTTATTTGTTTACTGCTAGATTTATCTCTAACTAAAAACATACATCTCTGCAGCAGTAGCAATCATTACTGAAACACGTTTTTAGTTGGCAATCTCCGGTTCAAACAAAAGACAGTCATCAAAACATTTTTATGTGCATTTTTTCCCCTAAAAAAAAGTAACTATCTGATAAAAAGGTGAATATATTTTCAGGCAATTAGCAAACTACACTACTACAATACGGCTATTATTTTAGTATAAACAGCAAGGAACCAAGTATCAACAAGTATATTAACGAGGTTTAAACAACGCAACATTTTTTTTATCAAATAGTTATGTGCCATGGAAAGTACATATTTACTCACAGGTATGTATTTTTAGCGTGTGTGTACATTAGTCAGGTATGCAATATTTATGTTCATGGTCTCTACTGACTGAATGAAAGATGAAAGAAGTTGGAGAGAAAAAAAAACATGTCGTAAGAAACAAATCTCAGCAATTTTCATTGACTACATTGCAGCAACAGTCAACTCTTTTGTTTCGTTGAAAATTGTTTGTGTAAATGTCGGTATTTTTATTGCGTCATCCACATACACACAAAAGCAGTAATATATTTTTTTTTCTTACACATGTCGTATATTTTTATTAGTTTTCTTTCTCTCTATTCCACAAAGCAAAAATGTTACCATACCAGTACCAAGTCAGAAATAAATTTGCTTTTTATAGTGGCATTGTCGTGATATGGCAAACGCCACATATAAATAAACTTGTTCTTATGTAGCAGCAGCAAGTAGCATCAGGTAAAACAGAAAGAAAGATAACCGAAGCTGATCTAAGAACAATATTGATGATGGCAGGAAAGGTGGTAACCCATCCCAAAAGGCAATATGCTTTGTCACGATAATAATAATATTTTATCAAACTTGTCTATGAAATGAAGCAGTTGCAATAGCAAGCATAGCAGTAGTATAGAGTGTGGATACTAGCAGAAAGAGATCTTTCCCTTCTCTTCTCTATTGCAAAAGTGACCTCTGAGCCATAAATGTGAAACGGTGTGGCGGGTTGAAGCCGAAAGCCATCAGACAGACAGAGAAAGAAAGAAAAAAAAATGTTAAAGGCAAGCCATGTGAAAAAGAAGAAATTGTTTTTATGCTATGTATTATTTGTTAAACATATAAGTTTTCTTCCTGAGAGAATGAAGGAAAAAAACGACGATGACAGAGAAAGGAGAGTAATGATGCCATTCTTTATACTAGAACAGAAATATATATAAGTTTTGTAACTAGCAAAACTTCCATCTTCTTCTCTAGTGAAAAGGTACGATATGTGATCTTGCTATATATAACTAGCTAGCTCTCTTTCCCTCTGGCTCACCACAAAACCATTCAGTCATCATCATGTTTTCACACGGAACAACAACTACATATCCTGCAGCTCTAGAAGTGGTAGAGAAGAGACATGGTAAAAAGAACGAGAACCGTTTTCTTTTCATTTTGTTCCCTCTTTTTATTCCGCACAGACAAGAAAACGGAATGTACAGAGCTTTAGAAAGGAGAGGAAACTCGGCACTGCTTTCTATATCTCTATATATATTTTTTTGATCGCTGCTGTCGCCTTGTTCCTTTGCACCAACATAAAAAGTAATATATTGCTGGAGGTTGCTCCCATAATGGCACTTTTGCTATATCTGACGATCCTCCAAATAAATCGATCCATTTAAATGCTCATCTTTTCCTCTTTGTCAGTATATCAATACATTATCATTTCCAGTAGAAAAAAAGGAACAAGTATTAGTTCCTCCGGTGTTCGTGGTAGAAGACTCTTATGGAATGGATCATGCAGAGGAGAGCAAGTCAAGATTCGGGAGAAAAAAAAGGGGGAAATAAAAAAAACAACCATGGGGGATAATATATATGAGCAACTAACTAAGTAAAAATACAGGAGAGGATGATGATCAAGATGATATATATAAATTTTTTTCTTTTTTCATGCGCATTCTCATCTTTTTCCAACGACTCTTGGAACTTGGAAGGAGAGTACACAATAACTTTTTCTTTCATATCGTCCTATAAATTAGAGTGGTGGATGAGGCTCGTTTTAAAGGAGATCCAAGAAAATTTCTTATCTAGCAATAAACAATAAGCTTCCCCCCTCTGGTAAATATTTAATAGTGATAAGGATACTCACCCTCCACCGAGTTTTTGATTACCTTTCATAAAATTGATTGCAAATAGTGGAATCGTGAAGGCGCAATTTTAAGTATTATTTTATTTATTTGAAACTGTAGTACATACATACACCCAAAAAGAAAATTTAAGCAATTCTATAAAAAAAACTCAGTAAGCTTTGAAGTATGAAGATAGTGTCCCAAATAATATATGGATAAAACACCAAACAAATATATTTGAAATGGATGATGTCTTATTCAGTACTGATGCATACTTGACGGAGAAACTTATAAGGAAGGATTTTCATTGGTTAAAAGAGAATCAAAACTCCGCCAATTCCAGTAGAAGTACATTATTATTATTATTTAGAGATTGATTTAAGTAAGCACACACAACAAGCTAGGAAGAAAAGTAATAATAATGATGTACTGATTTCTGATCTAGCTGACTTGTTCAAAATGGAGCACTTGTTTATTCTTACTTTTTTCAATCAGGTTATTCAATCTCCTCTTATACATTTCCTCAACCAGAAAAAAACTGGAATCCTCATTCCACTCACTTCGCTAGTCACTTCAGTTTCAGTCACTTGCCTACTTACTTAAGTATTATTGGCATATACACTCATCTCTGTACACTTAACTTTATCTCTGTTTCGAATACATACATTCTTTATAGTACACTTTCAGTTCTCAGAATGTACTTCTTTTTTTTCCCTGTGATCATTGTAAATATCATTGGCATCCATCAGTTGAACGAAGGGAATGAATGGATGGATATAATGGATGAATAGATTTTTTTTTCTCTCTCTCTCTTTTATAAAAATGAGGAGAAAACTCCCCTCTCATGAGAAGATGAGAATGAAAAGAAAGGAAGATGGTGAAAATGATGATGACAGTGGAAGTAGTAGTACATAGTGTTCTCTCCACCACCATCACCACACACCGCTCCCTTTTTTCTCTTGTCTGATTCTTGATGATGATGATGATCACTCTCTTTATTTCACCTTTTTTTCTCATTCTATCCAACACTAGTCAGATCTTTCTTGATTTTCTTCCACCACCATCATCATTATTTTCTCTCTTTTATACTTACTCTAAGAAGAGGAAATCACTAAACCCTACAATCCTTCTCGTCACATACGGTCTACCATTTTTTGGTCTATTTCTATGGCTGTCTGCTTAGTGGTAATCATGATGATGATCATTTCTCGGCTGTTTTCTTGTATCGCGGCGACCACGATCCTGGTCAAGAATGGTAGTTATACGTAATAATAATACCAGTCCATCCGAAATTCTTTCTTTCAACCAACTTAAGTAATACACTTTTTTGAGAGATTCTTTTCTCCAGTCTCTAGTGAAAAGTGTGGTATGTCTCATTCTTTTTCACGTTATATGGACCATGTATGTGGTGAAACCAGTATTTCTCCCCTGTAACTGCGTCTTCTGGTAACTTTTTTCTGGTTCAATTTGTATTCGTTATATAGTAGCCCCACACTTTTAAAAGTCTACAGCAGCATTCTTTTTGATTAGGATGACGAAGGTTGCTTGATGGTGCATAGAATAATATACATATTATGTACATATATACACTTACAAATATATATATACACATATACATACATGCATAATGATAAAAATAGAGGGGTGGCTATTCGCTGTATTTATATTCCAAGCACAAATAAAAAGCAAATATATAAATGTGCCTGATGTGAACTTCTTGTCCTTTTTTTATTTTTATTACTTAATACGACGTCAAGCAGAACAGCAGAGAGAAAAAACTCTTATTTTTATTCCATTGAAGCAGTAAAAAATTGGAGTTTTCATTCAGTACATATTTTGTTTGATCATCATCATCATCATCATCACGTTCTCTATATATTTGTGAATTTTTTTGTAGGTATTTTTTGTGGAAAAGTAAAGTAGTGGATCTAGTAGTCACCACTCCTACTATACAACTGGTTTCCCCTTGAATGCTCAATACGGTCATTCGTGTGTGCTTTTCGTATGTATTTTCGAAAGAAAAGTAATATGGAGAAACATTACTCTTTTTTTTATAAACAGACGTCGTAATAATATGTTATGTGGAACTGCAACTCAATATGTTTACTTTACTTTTCCTTTTCCTCTGGACTTTCTATTACTCTCTCTCTCTACTTGATGTTGTTCTTGGTTTCGTTTATCTTCCTTGAGCATTGAAGATGGACTGGGATGGGATAACATTTCCCAGTATTTTTTTCATCTTCTTTTTTTCTCTCTCGCTCCATTCCATTTTTCTCTTTGTACTTTCACTCACTTCACATGGTTGGTTTGTATTACATGATGATTTGATGATGAAAAGGAAGAGTGGTTTTTTTTCCGGGGTTTCTTTCCTTGAGTGTTTTCAATGATGGATGTTGAAGATGTGGATATTTGTTCGTAATACACAGCGTACATAATATTTCTATGATGTAATCATGTTATCAAAATAATAAGAGATACATACACATAGAAGAAGCAACTGGACTGATAAATTGATAAGTTCATGTAGATCTCCATCCAGTGAAACGAAAAGGTATTATTAATACGTAGATTGGCTTCTTGACAAAATCAGAACTTGTAGGAATTGAAATATTATTGTAAGTACAGTTAGTCAATAGTTTAGTATTCATTGAACATTTCTGATGGGAATGAATAAATATCTGGATGTATACCATATTATCTACCTATATTTCCCTTGAAGTGTCCTTATCATTTTTGATGGAAAAAATATTTCTCTGAAAATTTCAATAATAAGCTGTTGTACATTCAACTGCCCAATTTAAATTGTAAACTTATACATAATATTTACTCTGAGCACAAATGCTCACTACCGTTCTCTTACAAACGACTAGACCATACTTAAATCTGACATTTCTTAAATCTGTTGAGTTTACCAATACAAAATATTAATCAATTTTTTTTTTCTTTACAGAAAACTGATGACCTCAAAGAAGTGTTTGAAGCTATCTCCCGAAAAGGTAAACAAACCAATTATCCTGTAATAAACATACTTGTATTTTAAATAAAATTCAGTTTCCAAAATACTCTCCCTAGGTAGTTCCGTCTGCACAATTATAAAAAATTACAATCTAGTTTACTTTACTTTACTCTAATAAAGGAGCCTGAGATTTTTTATATAAACTTCGGCATAAAATACTACCCATTTTGTGTATGGTGGTTTAGTTATTCGGTGTCACGTAACAAACGCTAACAAAGAGATTCTTACTTTACCATTGTAGACGACAGGGACGCTAAGAGGAAAGTAAAGAATTAATTATTGGCTAAATGATTCTTTTCAAAAGCACCAACACAAAATAATAGGGTGAGCTTGAGCTCGCATCTCCGGAAGTCAATTATCCACGTTTTATTGTGCACACAACGAAAAGGAAAGCTTTTGTGGATACCCATCGTTTCCTATACTCTGCAAAGTACCTGCATTAGCGTATACTCAATACTGACACTATTAACCACGATATAAAAAAACTGTGATACGAGCAATGTGTATTTAGGCATCTAGTCATGCATATCTTGGTACGTTCATCTATAAAAAAACAGGAAAAAATAGACAAGATAAAGTAATGTTAAACTTTTTTTAGTAGTATATTACTTTTGTAAATTTTTCATGACTTTTAGAAACATTTCATGTTTACATTATTTTAATATCTGGTTGGCAGCACTTGCTCCACTTGTGCCGTTTGTTGGCTTATCTTTCTTTCCTTGTCTTTTTTTTATCTGCAACAACCCAACATCTTCAGTATCCTGCCAGCCAGATTATTCACTATCCATTCATTCACTCACGTACAATATTTTTTTTTTGGTACATTTGCATTATTTTGATTGCAGCACTCTGCATCTCTGAGTAATATTATTTTTACAATGTTCACCATTCTCGTTCACATTCAGCCCTTGTGAGATTTTTTTTGTTCTGAAATATTCATTTAAAAAAAGTTTTCCAGTAGTAGTATAACAAGTCGTAAATTAAAAGCAATTTCACGCACCTTAGATTTCTTCATCATTTTTATTTTTCTTCTTGTACTTATTATTCGGCTAATAAGACGAAAAAATAGGGGTTGTGTATAAAATAAAATGCGCTACTTATACTAGTTATGATTTATGCTTAAGCATGAGCAAGCTTAGAAAGTGAGGAAAGAAGAAAAAAAAGATGAATAGGCTGATGATGTAGTTGGTGATGATAATGATGAAGATTGCAAAGATGAGAACAAGTTTCTGGTTGGGAGAAAAAAAAATGATCGAGAGGGAGTAGAGAATAGCTAGAAAAAAGGGGGAAAAAAGGGAGAAAAGTTGTTGAAGGAAAAGGAAAATTATATGGTGAAATGATTGGTCGAGATTTTTATTTCATCTTCATCGTGGTGGTGAAGGTGTAGAAATATAAGTAGCAATAGAAGTAGTAGTAGTAGTAATAGTAGTGACGGCAGCGGTGCTGTGGTGGTGGTTTTGATGGTGATCCTAGAGAAACTTGGAGAAGTATACATACATCAAAGAAGAGAAAACCAAGACAAAAAAGTTTTTTTTAACCGAGAAAAGGTTTTTTTCTTCTTATTCTCTCCTATCATCATCCATTCACTTCTCTCACTTGAAATACATACATACATCATCATCATCATCATCATGATTTTTATACCTCGTTTCCCATCCATTTTTCGCCTAGATTCTTTTTTTTTTTCTTTTTTTCTTCCCTCTTTTGTATGTCTTACCACTACCACCACCACTACTACCCTTGCCGAGTTTTGTGTGTCGGTCTGAAAGTAAAGTAAATCTTGTAGAAGAAAAAAAACCAAACCATGGAGTTGTGGAAAAAAAATAAAAGATGGGAATGTCAGACAAGGAAAGATAGTTTGATCCGCAGTAGTAGCCTAGTTACTACAATCTCTATATAATATTCTATACAGCAGTAGTATCAGTATATATATACATAAACACATACCTATCTATTCCATTCTATTTTACTTTTTTTGACGTGTGTACGCATACTTACATGTATTCATTCTGTTCACTTACACGCATTGTTAGACTTTTTTTGGTATGATTATAACTACCAATGTACCACCTAAATAAGATTAAACTGAGTAGAATGTGTATCTACCTATGTATGTATCTATGCATGCATAAGCAAACATTAACAATATGCTTAGAAAATAGACAGAGAAAAAAAAACGAGCATCCCATCTTCATCATCGTCGTTTTTTATATCGTATCAGTGAAAGCAGCTCTTTTCTTTCCCTATGTTTTTTGCTTTTTCACTCTCTCGTTTTTTTACTCCCTTTCTCACTCTCTTTCTCTCTTTTTACAATATATTTTGCTGACGGACTGAATCTTGTCAGACGGATGAATCTGGAAGAAGGATAAAAAAAAGCGAACGAAAGAGAAAACAAGACGTACTACAAGCCTCTTCTCTCTTTCTCTCTCTCTCGCTCGCTCACTCACTCACCGCATCAATGTTCTCTTAACAATACATTCTCCTCCATCTTCTGAAAACTTGCTGGCTAGTGTATTATCATCTATTTTACTACAACAACTTCATTTTCTCCATCCTTTTCTTAAAGGACAGCAGCAGCAGCAGTGGCAGTTGTGATGTGTACAGTATGGTAGCTATAGAGATGCATTATATAATAAATACATGGTTATCATTATATCAAAAAAGTAAAGAGAAAAATACACTTGATGATGATGATGATGAGCTGCTTCATCTACTCCTTCTGCTGAGGAAGATAGTTGAAATAAAAAAAATATACTATGTACTGTGTGGCAGTAGTTGTAAGTAGTAACACAGCAAGGAATAATCGAGTAAAATATAAAAAAAGAAGAAAAAAGAAAAGAAAGTTGTTCATGAAGACACGATCTCTATCCTTCTTTCCGTTTTTTTTCTGTACTAACCAATGAATGACTTGCTCCTTGAGGCAGTATTTTTTTTGGAAGGCAGGAAGGAACAGAAACATGCTGGTTTTCTTTCTTGACTTAACTTTCACACTGAATGAGTTCGTATGTACAAAACTATATACATTTTGTATTTACATGTCTATATCTATTTACCTACATACCCTGTAGAATGCACTTTACTTCTATGGCATTCTATGGTTTATTGCCTGTGCTACTGCTACTACTTTTTTTATTTAGCTTTGCCCTTTCATTCACATATATTATTTTTCATGGGGTAAAAATTTCATGAGAAAGTGCATAGATTCTATACTCCACAAATATATAACACTGCTGACTATTGGCTTTGCTTGGAAAGACTGAGGAAAAAAAGAGGAAAAAAATACTATAGATAATAATGCCTTCTCCGCTCCGTCCGTACGTCCGTCCGTCCGTCCCATTATCTATGAAATAACATGGTATGTGATGATTGTATGTGGTGGTTGGTAGTAGAAAAACTGCACAAAAATTGTGTAAAAAGTATATCCTGTCTTATACTATTATAAGTATTAATATTACCACCAGCAAAAGTGACTTGAATATTTTCCCATCACTATCATCGCCATCATGACGACCATCATGATGATCATCAATTCCGGGTTTTTTCTTTCCTTCCTTTTTTTTATTTTTTTATAGTGCCAGATATCTACGTATATTTATGTATATATATGGAATGTACATATCGTATCGTTTTGTATCTATGCATATATATTTCCTTATATACTTACTAACTGATATATATATTTTATACTTTACTTGTTCATTTCTTCACGGTCTATGCCTTTCGTTGTTGCAGTAGTAGCACACAAGACGAAGAAAAAAAAATCGATCATGGCGAGTAGTTTTTTTTTCTTCTTCCCTGCTTTTGAATTCTTCTCTTCTCTCCGCTTTTCAGACGTACATCTAATACTACTACTACTGCCTTTCTATTCAACTTTTTAAAAGAAATTTTATACCGTGGTTTCAGGCCAACATCTTTTTTTTCTTTCCTCTCTTTTATTTTTATGGCTTGGCCTCTTCTACCACCACTGGCCTGCCCTGAAAGTGTATGTACCACACACACACACACAAAACTAGTTACTCTCCTCACTTCACATTCAACTTGCTCTTTCTCTCTCTCCCTTTTTTTCCTCCCGTCTACATTCTTTCTCTACTCACTAAGTCACTTGGCTCCTTTTTCTTCGTCTTCGTAATGAATTTCTGAGCTTCATGGAAGAAAAAAAAATGTGCACAGAAGAAAAGCAAATCACCACAGGCAGCAGCAAGAAAGAATAGAGAAGAAGGGAAGAAAAAGGCGGTATAAACTCCAAGACTCCTGCGACATGCTAGTCTTGTAATCCTCCTCCTGGAAAAAAAAATATACGCTCTGCTGGAAAGTTACTTCTCCAGCTTATAAGCCTGGTAATAATAAGGATGAAAGAAAATGGTGGAAGAGAAAGGGAAAATGAAACAAGCATAAAGTTAAAGCGTATACTAGTCTGTTTCTTCTGCAGTGGCATGGCATTGCCATGTCATATCATGATCATCATGATCATCATCATGACTATATCCATCCCTGCATGCCTACCACAACCGCCACAACCACCACCACCATGTGATACAGATATTCCATGGCGATGAGTTTTTTGTCGGGCCTTTTATTACGGAAACTTACCTCTATAACTACATACATACCTACTAGTATATATACATACATAAACCAAACATATTTTTTTTTTCACGAAGATCTTTTTCTTACGCCGTGCTGCTGTGCTTCTTTCGTAAGCTTCATATTACAATGGCGTATGTATATATTCACCCTATTAGATATACTCACGTAAAAGAAGAAAAAAAATTCACATGAATAGGAAGCAATGATGTTACTTGAACTTTTTTTTAGCTTGTTTTGTGGAGAAGACGAAAAAAAACTCTTATCTTCTACTCCTTTTTTTCTTCCTCTTGAACAAAAAAATATAGTCGACCAAAGTAAGTACTGGTGAGTGTGTGTGTGTGTGTGTAGTATGTGGACGTTTGTAGTGGTATCATTTTCCTCTCTTTTCACTCCACTACAAAGTAAAGCATACTATTGACTATGTGACTATGCTGTCAGTTTTTTTTGGAGGAAGTTAGGGATAAAGTGTAAGACATGTGCATATAAAAATACATGAGATACTCATGCCTTGTCCATTATTGTTATAGAGCCCTCATGCCTGCTTGAAAAAAGAGTAGATAACATATCAGTTAAGTTCTTCTTTTCTCTTGTTCGTCCTTTTTTTTCTTATAAGACTTCTTTTGTACGTCCTCCTGTTTTCTGTTGTCTGCATACTTACTGGAAAAAGCATCTTGCTTGAAAAGAGGGAAAGATTTACTCACTCACTTTTTTTTCTTCTCTATTCTCCACTCACTATAGTCCCTCCTTTTGCTCCCTCTCTCTCTTTCTCTCACTCACTTTTATCTCATCTTCATTCGTTATTGTGAAAGAAACATGAGCTCTCTTTTTTTTCTGGCTTCTTTCGTTTTTACTCGTGTATGCAAGCATGTGAGAATAAAAAGTTTAGAGGATATGCATAGACACGGAGACGGAGAGAGAGAGAAAGAGACTCAAAAACACACTGTTTTTTTTCGTCTTTCCTTTTCTCAATCTTGAGAGAAGGAAAAACTTTCAAGCTGCTTATTCTTTCTTCTATTTTTTTGTAGGCTCACATATTCAACGGATTTAGATTTTTAAAGAAAGAAAAAAAATCTATATAGAGTGCTTACAATGTACGTACAGTGCATAATACTATGTGGGCATATACAAAAAAAAATCTTTTTTCGCTTTTTCTTCTTTATTCATGATAGTTTTTTCAACAAAAGAAAGAGAGAGAGAGAGAGAAAAGGAAAGAATGGAATAATACGCTAGTGGATTTTTACCTCTTTTTATCCTCGTAAAAAAAGAAAACTTTTTTTTTCATTCTTTATTTATCTGTGTAAAGAAATGAGAGAGAAAGAGAGAGGGAGAGTGTAGTAGGGAATATCATGTGGCTTTTTGTAAAGGGAAAAGGTATTTCTGCTAAAATATTTTCGGACACAGAAAGAATAGGTAATCATGGTCTACATCTGCATAACAAGTGAAAAAAAAATGTTCTTTCAATCTCATTTTCTTTATATGTAGCTATTTCCTTATCTAAAATATTATGCAGAAAGGAGCTTACCCAAGACTTCGTCATTCTAGTAATGGGAAAACATTTTTATTATTATTCTTTTTTAGGTTTTTAATACTTTACACATATTATTTTCATACTGAAAAACTTGCTTGATGACTACGGTGGTGGTGCTGTGATGGGAACTTATCTTATTTTTGTATTGGAATTTTCTACATGTTGAAAGTTTACATTTTTTATGGAGTGATAAATTCTGTGGCGTGGTGACTTTAGCTGTGTTGTTTACCATTAGCAATGAACTTTGTCATATTATTATTATTATTATTATTCATACCATATTTTATTGACAGTACAAAGTTTTCTGCTCTGACTGGTATATTTTCATATTGACGTTTACATAATTGCTCAATCAGTGCCGTTTCAATGAGGTAGATAAAAAGGAGGACGTAAACACACGTCCTTTCAACAACTACAAACCGCACCTACTACTCTATAAATATAAGAATGTGGTGCTTGTAGATGGGCAAATGTTATCATGAACTAGTTAGTTGAAGCTTGTCGGTCGTCGATGATATTATCCTTATTGAATGATAAACCTGTTATTTAAGTAGATAATTTGCTGTCAGCAAAAGGTTGCCTTATATCGTCACCATAACATTATCCAAGCCTCCTTGCATACAAATAGTATAGCCAACATAAGTAAATTAACTGCTGTATGCATTTTACCAAGAAAGATAGATGTAGCAAGACGTAGGTAAGTAGGTACTGTCGTTCCTGTCCAGTCAAAAAAAACGTGCGTACATATTATAGCCACGAGACTAATGACTCTGCAATAACATGTGAAAATATGAATATTGAACAAAAAACCACAGCTTAAATCAGCAGAAATGCAGACTAGGTAACTATAATATTATTATGAATCTCATTGAGGTACCTGAACCTCAACTCACACATCAGCTCAGCTCAGCTCAGCCTGCTTTGCTGTGCAAAAAAAGCAATATCACACATCACACTCAGCAAAATAGTTTGCTTTGAACAGAGCAGATAAGATGATGATGAGACAAGAGTGACAAATGAGTTGATGTTTTTTCCGATCTATTCATATCCCTTTTTGCTTCGAATAACTTAATTGTTCACATAACTTAGATATTTCTATCTGTAGGGTAGTCATTTCAGCGTAAAGTTAATCATACTTTTTGCATTATTTTTTGAAATTTACAAACCATTTTGTATACAATCTATAAAATGTACCTGCTAGGTACCTTTAAGCTCATAGTAAGTAGCATTTGATTACTTACCTACTAAAAATGTATTATGTCAAGGTTTTTGAGAAGGCAAGTGAGACGTCATCAGAATTACAGTTTTTTGTATTTGTTTTTTCTCTGCCTACTATCAATTTTGTTAATAGTTATTAAGCCATTGTTAGAGTGGTAATGTTTGTAAGCTAATACATTGTACTAAATGGGATAAAAATAGTAAGTAATCGATACCGATACCAATAACAATTTTAAAATCTTATCGATCCACCTATTGGCACCTAACTGATTAGAAGTGCCGAAAACAAAATAATCAATGTGCGGAAGCAAAACAATCAAATGAACGAACATGATTTTTAAGACAAACATGCAATGGTAACGACATTACGACAACACTAGAACCTTCCCTGAGTCAAGCAATCAGTGAATAAATTCTGATTCGTTGTTCTTAGTCCTTATCGCAACAATAAATGCATTAACATTGCCCAAAAAATAAGTAGAGTTAGTTGTAGTAGAGAAAGGGAAAGTCGGAACAATCAAAAGGCAGCAGTGGTGCCTAGTAGTAGTTTTTTTTATTCTTTCTCGGAGAAAGGGCCAAGCATATAGGAAAGAGCGCACTTGAATGAGGCTAAAAAGGGGGAAATGATCAGAGAGGAGGAAACCATGAAGAGAGTGAGTAGTAGTGAATACAGAGAATACACACACAATAAGGACGTCGTAGTAAATTAAAGAGCATGAAACCTTTTTTCTCTCCTTTTCCTTTCTTATCCCTTTCTCGCAATTCTTTTCCATGAATTCTGTGTTGTTGTTGATGTCAGAAAAAAAAGAAATCGTGAATGCAGAAAAAAAATAAAGAAAAGTGGTAGTGGTAGACAGACGCATTCACAACAGAAAAAAAACACTAGAAACCTCTCCCAAGAAGTAATCTGTAAAAAAGAGAAAGTGAAAGGCGAATAATAATAATGGACGTGTAAAGTCTATTGTATTTTTGTTGTGTACGTAGTAATGGCGTGGCAGGCATGGAATATAAGTATTAGGTCTGAGGCGTGTAGACAAAATGAAAAGAAAAAAATGGGGATTTTCTCCTCTCTTCATATTTTTTCTATATTCTTTCAAATTTCCTTTTTTAGTCCGGCCTTTCTGTTAGACTTCCTTTGTTTGGTATACATAATTCCGAAAAGAAAAAAGTGAAAAAGTACTTTGCGTAATAATAATTACTTTAGAGGGGCAGATATGTGAGCGACTTGTAGATTTAAACGAAAGTAATTCGGATATTATTAATTTGGGAAATCTGAATTCAATTTATGGTAGATCTTGTCATTTTAGTTTAACAAACTGTTTTCAAAACGGTGATAAGCAAGCAAAAAAATAATATAGAATTTACTACAAATTAAGTTGATCATTTTATCACTGTTGCGAGCTTGGTTACCAAGTGTTGTTGTACTGCTTTATATCTACTGCTTCAGAGTCTGACGTTCCGATATCCATCTAATTCAACGTTCTTTTTATTTTGCCAAAAGCTCGTTAAAGTAAGAGTTCGTTCCTTTATTTCACGGTTGACATTCATGTGAATGCTCATCGCTTGTTTGATTATTGCCACTACAAAAGACAATAGGAAAAAGCTTCAATGCAAGATTAGCTCCTTTGAAGGAAACTGTGCAGGATTCTAATACTTGAATACAAATGCATACTACGATTTAAAGTGTATGTCGCGACTCGCGAAATATGTTATCATCTGAGACAACCAGTGCAGTGATGCGGGCATATCGTTAAATGTCATGGCGGTTGTGATATCATAATTCTTTTGGTCAATCTGATTTCCGATCGACTTTCATCTTCTTTCTGTATTGAGTCATCACACTGTCGTCGTCTGTAGTGATAAATATGCATTTTTTTAGCTTATGCAATAAATAATACTGTTTCCTCATAAAACGTAGCTATTTATTTATTGTATTCATCTGTTATCTCTCTAAAAGTATATAGCGTCTTTGTCTCAATCTCAATATATTACATTGTACATGTAGTAAGGGTGTTGGAAGGAAAGAGGAGGAGGAAGTGCAAACGGAGAATGAAGAATTGGATGAGATTCTTGTACCCCTCCACCATAAATCATTTAGTTCCGGTCTCCCTTTCTTTTTTTTCCTTCACATGAAAATACTTTCTTCCGTTGTACGTACTTCTTCACCACCTCGCCAAAGCCATCTTTCCTCTTTTTTCCTCTTTTTTGTACTAAAAGTTGAAATATGTATGTGGTAAATACATACCGACCGAGCGTGGTTTCGGTTTACGGTTTAGATATATATGTTTTCGCACACAAAAAACAGATAAAAATATCTGTACATAAGTTAGCAACTACATTCATTATTTATTATTATTAGACGTATCCGTATATTGACTTTATATAGAAAGATAGAAAACGAAAGGAAAGACTGTCATGGTTCCAATAAATTGAAGTAGATAAGTATTTTTTTTCAATCGCTCCTACTACACTTTCCCTTCCCAACCAGCCCAAAGTACAAAAATAGTGCGTTTTTCTTTTGTCTTTTTAATATTGTCGCTTTAGGGTACTTCTTTTATTCTTGTTTTTTATTCATCCATTTCCAAGTTTTTCCTCTTATCAGTTATTGTAATTACATACATGGTTAATGTGAAGATGGTGATTTGAGAAAAAAAATTAGTGTGAAGATAAATTATGTATGTACACTGTACACATTTTATTGCATGTTCCACAAATAAAAATAATGAATATATACTCAATATTTTTAAAAAAGTGTGAATTTTTTACCAACAGAAATGGTAAACAAAAGTGTAAAAACAAACCAAAATTGAAAGACCAAATCTTTTCATACCAAATATTCCATGACAATCTGAGCCCAACAATTTTCTAACCTTCAAAAACCCTTAGTTTCAAACTTTATTGCAAGTGCATCCATCCGAACCAATCAACTACACATTTCACAACGGTTTCCTTATTGTCATTTCCTTTTTCGCTAAAAAAAAGTGAAAAACGAGGCAGTCACAACAAAAATAACCGACAAACAGTAACATCAACACCATTTATTGTCATAGGACATTGATAATGCATCCATACATAAGAAGAAGAAGAGAAAGGAGAAAAAAAACATGATGGTTTCACAGTGTGATGACTTCAAAGGAAATGGTATTCGTTGTGATGATGATGATGGCGATTCCATTTTATGTTATGTGAACAGAGAAAACGTAAAGGATGGAAAAGGGGAAAAGAGTTTGCTGCTTGACGGTGACAGGCAGACAAGAGAAAGTCTTAAACCGAGAAATTATCCCACATTACTTGTTTGCTTTCTTTTCTTTTCTTCCCATTCTCTTTTTTTTCTTCTTACTTT
>JAHZMZ010005316.1:0-11111 GCA_027743805.1 Lepidocyrtoides sp. E14
TGCTAAATAGATAGCTCCGACAAAGCCCGACAGAACGGACCGAGTTTCAAAGTCCGCAGGTGCCCGACAGGTCCCGACATTAAAAATTTAATGAAAAACCTTTTTAAATTTAGCCGAGTTTATTAGGTTGCTTGAAAAGTGACCTTATAAAATCCTGATGTTTGAGGTTCCGGCCGTTCGCACGATAACTCGTGAACGCTATAACCCATCACCACCAGGCAGGCAGGCACCCGTTCAGGACCTGATTCAGGCTTTTAAATATGTAAATGGGCTATAACTCCGTAGGAAAGATACGTAGCTTCACCAAATTTGATATATAGATACTTCCGACACAGTCCAACAGAATAAACAGACTTTAAAGGTCCTCAAGTGCCCGGCAGGTCCTGAAAAGTGTAAATTGACTATAACTCTGTAACGAACGGTCACCTCAGTATCACCTAGGTTTACCAAATTTTGTACGTAGACACTTCCAACATAGTCCAACAATTTGAACAGGAATGAGTAAATCCCAGTGTTTTTCTATTTCCCTGTGGTCAAAAGTGGGAAATGGGAAAAAGTCCAAAATGGGGAAAAACCAAATTACATGCAAATATTTGATTCACATTACCCCAATTTCTATGATAACTGGTAAATACTACCATTCCTGAAGTGGTAAATACCATATTTCCCGGTAAATACCGGTTTTTACTAAATACCGTTTTGGACGCCTTCTCATTCCTGAATTTGAATAATCCTCAAAAGTCCTCAATTTACATGCACAGTTGTCAAGACTTGAAACCTTCCGAAATCGGTTTGCGACTAGATACAGAGCTCTAGTTTTTTGCACACTAGACCATCAATTGATGTTAAATAACGCTGTAAAATTTCAAGGATGGATACTACCTGGAACTTGCTATGTCCTTGTTACAAATGTAGCTGTCACCACTAGATTTGACATATAACCCTACCATTTTGACTTCGGTCATACTAAGTTAATCAAGCAACCTCCTTACAGTTTGCGAGTTTACTGTCATTCATTTTCTTTGTTTTAAGCCACCGGTTTCGTCACGCCAAACGCCAGCACATATAGATGACCATCACTTGCTCTGATAGCACAACATTAAACGAAGCTCTTCTTGATAATGCGCAATGCGATGGTAAAACAAAGTCTGAGTCAAGACTCTTGACATGGTAGGATATTTTTCATTTCAATACTTGAAATAGCTCAAAGTCATAATAGTTCACAATTTAAGGGTCTACGGATTTTCAGTCAGAAGTGGGCCAGTGGTAATTTATGTCACAAATTTTATGAAATGTGGCTAATAGCAGTGTCATTACACCATACTATTTAATGCGTGGGTGGTCAAACATTAGCTCACAATTATTTTCCTATTTCGCCTTCTATGGTCGTCGTCGTCGACATTTTTAACCGAAACGCAGTAACTTTTTTGGTGTAATCTGCGTTGCTTTAATCATAACTTAAAATGCCGGAGTTCTGGGGCCAAGTGAGGCATCTGTTTCGAAGCCAGAATAATTTGTGGAGCTCGAATAACTATATTAGATTATTCCAAAAAATTTTATTGGTATTGCTTCACATTTACATTGGCAATGCAACTGGTTGTCCTCTAAGATCAGTGCCAACGACATCTTGGAAAAATGATAGAAGCAATGGAGTTGTTGCCATGATACCCTTTGATACTTTCCAAACCAGTGATGATGAGGACTCAGAAAGAGCTCTCCAATCAACGCCGTATAATATGGTATCCTCAATTTTGGTTCAGATCATCAAGTTTTTGTTTAAAAGTTTAATTGGCAAACAAATGATCTCAGAAGATAAAGTTTTGCGGCGACTGGATGACTTGAAAACTAATTTGTTTCAATATTACGGTAGTATAATATGATAGATGATAATCATCAAACTTACTGTAATTTTGTGATTTGTAGAAACCAGTGGTAATAGTTAAATGTAAAATTTATTAGCAAAAAGAAACTTATTTGGCGGCACGGTTGAACAAGCACGAGACGGTGGTATAGGATTTCCGTCACTGGAAGGAGCTCTTCTGTCCCTAGCATTTTTAACATTTTCAGTGTTTCTTATTGACTTAATTCAGGTGAGCCAAATATTTCTATAATTACCAAATGAGATTCAAAGTTATTTACTTTTGATATTTTTCTCAATATTTAGACCGTTCTCAACAAGCTCAGGTTACGAAACGCAACAACTGCAGCACCTGCGGCTGCTATAATAGGAAGAATGTTTGGCACGACAAACATGCCACAACAAATGGATATAAACGGCACTTCCAGGATTCCAATGGAAGTGCTGACGACATTATCTTCAAACGTTTTTTCGGCGATTGAAAAACCGTGGAAGTATAGCTCGACTTCTTTGTCGTCCCCATTACAGTGAAAAAGCGTTTTTTTAAATCTATCATTTCGTGACGCATCTGGTTACAGGAGAATGCTATCATGTGCCTTTTCATGCCTTTTCTGTCGTCTTACCAACTTTTGCTACTTTTCAGTGGTTTGATTTCACTGGTCATGATCAAGGATAGAGAATTTGTCATATGTGAATTATAGAAGACTTTTGCGGCAAAATGAAATAAATTAAAGCATTAATGGCAGTTAAAGGTGAAGTTAAAGGAAAAAGCAAAACTTACTGTATATTTTTTAACAAATATGATTTACTGCATTTATTTTCATGATATTACGTCTAGTTTGTGCAAACGGATTTTGATATAGCATTACCGGCGATGCTTGAAACTTCAAGCATTAATTTCAAGATTCTAGCTACAACTCAAATGCATCCTACATCGAGCAAAAAAATCATAACTCTATCTAGCAAGTCCCGTCGACTTTCAAATGACTAGAAACTTAATTTCAATTAGTGAAAATGCATCACTTGCCATGTTAATTGCTGTCAATTTGTGGCAAGAGATGAAACATCTTTGTGACGGGGTGAGTGGTCAGTAAAAGTTATTTTGACATGAAAGTAGCTACAAGGCTAAGCAAATAATTGCCACAGGAAGATTCATGTTAACACTATTTATGGCTTCCTATGGATTGTCTTGGTAACGAACATTATTTTTTGGTTACCCAAACCCTTAAGTTGTAAGCTTTTCGCCCAAAAAATGCATTTCTAAAATAAACATGATTTTTTAACGCATCGCAAATGGACAATAATTTACCTGAATCGTGATGTAACTTTTTTTTTAAACCTCACAAAAAAGTCAACTAATTTCTAGAGCTTTTCAGATTGATTAATTCATGAGATTGTTTAATCTGTTAAAGTCCTGAGTTGTGAATTCATGTTTGCATTGCAAGCCTTGCAAACTTCTCGTTGCCTTAAACTAATCGGAATTCCATTAATAATATTGATTATTTGTTAAACCGAGCAACGTGAAACGCTCAAACGTTGAATGTATGTTGTTTGGTATTTGTAAGTAATGTTGACTGTCAATTAATTAATTTATAATGGAATATTTGCTGCATTCATATTTTATGTACATGTGTATATTTAATCAAAATTTATAGCACTGTTTTTTTAGTTAGTTGTATAATATGTAGCTATCTTTATCTTAGAGTATTGTATATCTAGATAAACCGTTCCCATTAGGAATCTTTCGAAAAATGTTGCTTTTTTATTTTCCAAAAGTTTGTTTGGTAACCCCGGCATTGCTTCTCCTCAATGAATAAAAGTCTTCAAAAAAAATGCACAAAATTGCAGACTGAGGAATGTATCCAATGAGACGATGCGGGCAGAGGGGCCTGAGCCAGGTCACCAAACAAACTTTTGGGAAACAAAAAAGCAACATTTTCCGTTTCTCTAGATATATATACTCCAAGATCTTTATTGTCACCATGTACTCCGTTTCTACTTGTACCTGCCAATAATATGGGTGAAATTTTGCATTGAATAACGAAAACCAGCATGCAGTCGCTGCTATTTACTGATTGAGTCAATTAAAAATCTTAAAAGGTAGAAAAGTGGGTTGTCAGTACACGACTGGGCCATTCCGTGAAAACTCGCAACTTTTCAACAAGAGTAGAATTGGAGGTACATTTTGTACTTTTCATGCATTTCTTCATAATAATATGTATTGAACGATATGCTACAAAAATGAATATTTGTCTTTTTAAAATGAGTAGTGTGCTTTCGGAGATATGACGCAACATGTAAGATATTATGGTGCATGGTTATCTGGATGTGGAAGCAATGCGGCTGAGTAACCCAGTGATTTATTACCTACATATGTAGAAGTTCCACTATGACTTATTGTTAAAATCATAATATTGTTTCATAAATAGGTATGCAAATTTCCGAGAATAAAACCTTGACGTTATGAGACTAGAACACGATCTCTTTTATTTATTACAAATTGTATACATTGTCTTGGAGTTGTAGCTCAATATGGCACTGAAATTTCACGCTTGACAAACAAATGCATTTAATTACATATTTTGAAAGACATGTATACCAGGTGTTGGCACCTTTGTTATATTATATAACTGATCACCTAGCTCGCTAAAAATACGGGAAAATTATTTGTGAGAGCTTTTTAATTTTAGATTGTGATTTTAACTATTTGTTGTTTTTCTCCTTGAAACTCGTTACAGTTACGTTTTTGTAGCAGAAAAACTACTGACAATCTAAGTATGTTAGTTTGAAATAGGAATGTGCCTCTGAAATCCTGAGAAAAGTAAAATCCATTTACTCCCAATGATTTCGTTTATAATAATTTTGTAATCGAACCGAACGACAAACGATTGTACCGGTGTATCTTAGAAACGGGTAAAATTGCACTTACTCTGATTTCATCATTTCAAACAGCACAAAAGGTTTAAAATTTTCATATGTGATTGCACTTGTGAAGTTAGTTTATCTCCAAAACAAGTACTCGTTCCTTTCTACAAAAGAAATAATAGGTTCATTTACTCCTCTATACTGAAATTCTTCACCATCAGGAGCATTCTATTTGATGTATCATGTAAGTACAGCGCTTAGTGGACGATCTGTCAAATATTTCTGCTCTTAAGATTTCGTATCTCTGATGTTTATGATAATAAAAGAGTAACGTTACAACATTTTTTTCTGCTAATTTCAGGAAATGACTACTAAGTACAACACTACCGATTCAACATCCATTAACTATGCTCAGTTTCATGTTTGCTCAAATCCCCGTGACTGCACAAATTTGGCTCATTGCAAAGCAGAACTTCATAACTGTGACAACGGAAAAGGGTGGAAATCACTCAGCTCAGCAGAACCGAAAACGGTACAAAACACTCCAACCGCAGCAAAGAACTCTACAATTTCTCAGAACCCTAACCAAGGTGATGGGGCAAAAGACACCAACAGAGATAATTGTCAACATTCAATGGCAACAACCGAGAAAAATATTTCAGAAGAAGTCGAAAAAGAGACAAGCACCGACGCAGAAAAACAAGTGCTAGGGTCAATACTAGAAGTTGACAAGGCAAGTAAGGCTGTACAACAAACATTTTCACCCAAAAGACATGATTTTCATACAGTTGATAATTTCCAATCTGAAACCTTTAATAAAATATAACTATGCACGTGAGATAACCACTGCATAAATTTTAAAAAACATGGACCAGGCCTTGGAGGTTTTCAGTTATGTAATGACGATTTGCATTTGAAACCATACACCATATGTATTGTGATAGTGCTAAAGACCTAATTCCCGCTTCCAACTCTAGGTCTGAGAGTCACAACTTTTATTTGCGTGACGTGGCTAACTATTTTGGACTGACTGAGACTGACGCCTGTAAATTCGAACCTAGCGTTAATCACACCCTTGCCTGTGAATCTGGTAACTCAAGGGCAATCAGTTAGCTTACAGCCAAGCAGTGACAAGGGCTAGAGATCCCGAGAAAGTGCCTAGTCCAGCTTCCAACAAAAGTTGCTCCCACCCTCACACTGATCATTACACCAATCCAGTCGCATTCACTTGCGCGACTAACGAACAGCTAATATAGGTATGTATACTATCTGACGCCTGTAAACCCGAATGCACTGTCAGCACTGCCACTGTTTCGCACCCAGTTGCCAGTTCCATTATATCCAGTCTAACGAACCAACCTAAAACACAACCCAGCTTAACCTCAACCCCAAGTTCTGAATCCTTTAGGCAAACTCTTAATCCCAATGCCGTTCCGCCATCGATTTCTACTGCAGCAGCACACTTAGAGAACCCAAAATTCGCTCCCCATTTCTAATCTCTCGTCTGTCCAGCTCGAATATGCCGTCCATCTTTCCTTTCCAATCAAAACAATCCTGCTCCTCAAATAGAGTTGTGCGAACTGTGGGGACAAGTGAACCTGGTGAATATTAGAGGTTTTGGGCCATTTATTGCGTTGATGCCTCCTCCATATATAATAATTCCTTCCTCAAAGCCTAAAACATTCCACATTAAACATCGTTAGATATTCCTATTTGCCAGGTTTCCCTGTCAAATTCCAAATTTGTGATGATGATAGTGACGATATAACTTACCTTGGTGAAATTACACAATTGGACCGTGCCATCTTACCTATTTTGGAAACTGAAACGGACAAAATAACCAATTGGGATGTAAATAAAAGCCTGGATTGTCTCGAAAGTGTTGATCTGACTTCATTGCAGGAGGAAACGACAAGGGCAGTTGATACGCTGGAAAAAATACTATATGGGGAGGATGTGCTTGCAACTGCTTCGGAGGAGATCACTGGCGACGTGATAAATTTTACAAAGATAAATAGACAGCGAAAAAGGTATCGTAGTTTTAATGAAAAATACGACCATGAATATTTTCTTTCGAAACGGAAAAAGAGAATGAGGAAAGAGAAAATGAAATATGGACAACCGGCAGCACAACTGAATGATAACAAAGACAATGCTTCAGTGAAAACAACTGAAAATTGCACAAAAAGGAGACAACCTGAACGAAATCAGCGAATTTTCAAATTCATTCCGCCGCAGCAACCCAAAGTATGGTGTGTTACAGACCTTCAACCAAAAATGCTTGACAACCTAGGTCTAAATTTGAGCTTTCTCACAGAGGAATTTTTTGTAGATGCTCTAAAGCTTAAAGCCTCCGAAACATTTGTTGAGGCAGTACCAATGAAGTTGATTGGATCAAATATGGCGGAAACGGCAACTAGCGAAATGGAAAGTTCTCGAATTGAAAATCAAACGATAAGTGAGCAAAATTTACCCTTAATAACCTCTCAAACCGTTGTCGTTGATGAGAATCCTGGGGAGACTAACAAACTCAAGAATAGTTTGTTTTGGAAAGAAATTTCAACAAATGATGGGAAATTAGGTCACTTTTTGGAAACTGCGTTGTGTAACCCTAAACATCCAGAAAGAGACATCTTGAGATCCAACGTTTCTAATGAAGCAAGCAAGATGCAAGATGTGATTTCCAGTAGTCCTCAGTTAGTTACTCAGACTGAAATTAGTGAGGTGACCAGCTTAAATGATAATCCTGACATCATCAGTGACTACTCTTGCCCTTTAGATTCTGTTGAATCCATTGAAATAGCTACCCAAAAGCAGTTTGAGTTTGAACCCCCACAGTATGTCAGCGAAGAAGTGAGGAATATGCAGAAGGCAATAATTGCACGATTTGAAATAGTGAAGGCAGACATCATTGATCAAAGTGAAAATAATGAAGAAGAATCAAAATCACCAGCAAAACACAGTGATATGAATTTGATTTCTGTTCCTCCATTTTGCTACGATCAAATGGCAATGTCAGATGTAAATCTGCTGCAAGATATTCATTGCCGTAGCTCTGCAAATGTACCAGAAAATACCCAATTAAATTACACCACAAACTCGACCACAGAAACACCACCACCACCATCAGAAACATGTTATACACACTCTGCCGACCAAAATGTATCTTACTCTAATACCTCCAGTCAGAGAGATGAAAAATACAGCTCCAATTTAGTCCCCGACGGTAAAAATTGCATGCAGTCAGAAGTAATTACTGAAACTGAAAAAGCCAGTGACAATCAAAGCCATCATCAAGAAATTATTAAGCCAAGAAGGAAGTTTGATTTAATGCAATTAGCAAGCATGCATGCCAGACTTAGTAAACTGACTTCTGGAAAACGAGCATTAAAATGAAAAACTTCTGTATCTGATTTTTGAACTTTAAAATGTTTTGATTATATTACGTAGTAAATATGGTTTTATTGTGAATTCGTATCCTCCAGAGAGACATTAATTAAACAAACTGGTAAATTTTATTCGATACTATTAATAGCTAAACTTTTTGTTTTCACTTTGAGCTGTTCATTACACTATTATCTTACTCTCAATACAGAATCGTCATCATAACAGAGTGAAAGAGTGATTAATTGTGCTTTCTACGAGCACAAACATATATTACATAGACTATATACGATAATTTATGCCAGCCATTTGTCAGTGAAAGAAGTATGTCACTTGTCTGAAACTATAAATTTTATATCAATAAAACCCGATACATGGTGACATAATGTAACTTTAATAATTCAGTTTTCTGGTTTTAATTTGTATTTAATTTAATGTGATTGATTTCACGACAATGCATACGACATCCGTTAAACGATATTTCCGTGTTTTTTGACTGAGCAAAAATACCTTTGAAGTTGTTTCGAATACGTCATAGCTAAAATATTTCATTTAATCCTCTCTGGTACCTTCTCATTACCGTTACAAAGGTTTGTGCGGCAAATACAGTAGGTACGAGGATGACCGGGATCAGAATTACAGCCGTCATGAGCTCCTCCATCATCTTCTCGGTAATAGCAACCTCTATGGGTCACTGTGTATCCAAATTCACCATCAGTGTTCCAAGCAGACTCCTGACAGTAACTTTGAGTTCCTGGAGTTTCATAACATTCCCTTACAGAGCCCAATTCAATTTCTTCGCATTCTCCATCGTAGCACGCTTGATGATAGCACTGTACTGTAAGCCAACAGACAATCAAGTACATATTCTGCATGCCCGGTGAAAATACCAAAAATAAAAAATAATAATTATAAATGCTTACTTACGTGCTAGTGTTGAGCTTCTGTTTAAAACTAATGATATCATAAAAATAGTGCAAATTTCCAATCTCCCAGAGTACATTTTTCTATCGATTAGGCCTGAAAATTTTAATAACTAATAGAGATTCTGAATTAATTTCATTACCACAATAATGTGCAGGCGAAAATCGATTAACAGCTCAACAACTCGTTATTGAACAATTTTGTTTTGACTGCTTTGATATATCGAATGTTTACCAAAATCCAAACGTGCGTCGAAAAATAAGCCTAATCCAGGACAAAATCTGATAAAGAGCTTTATCTTAGCTGCAATGGAATCTATGGTGATGATAAACAATATGGGCTGAAGTATGACCTAAATATTTGACAAATTTTGCACGAGCATGATACCTATTGTATGAGTATGACATCATTTGTTGATCCTAATTTTATTGCAGCTTGATTTGAATTCTAAGGTACTTTACCTACCGATTCATCATCTTCAGTTATGTTTACTTATCATCACATTGCTACGAAGGTTACACCTGGTCATGATTACTTGAATAAATATAGAAGAAAAGAATATATAGGCATGCTTAGTGTTGCTTGTACTCTAGGCATTTTGATTTCATCAGTGTTTCAGCTACGTTATGTCAATATTGTGAATGCACCAGCTTTCATTTCCACATATATTCCTGTCAAACTGACTAGATGAATACCTACACACTAACACACTCCTGTCTAAATTTGTGTGCGTGTGTACGATATGTTTCCTGTTTCCTTGCTGTCTCAGATGTGCGCAAACATGGTTAATCTGGAATATCAACTGTTCGAAAATATATTTACTGTCAATTTTCATATTATTCAACTTTTAAAAGATTAAATAAGTGTATCTGTACCTGAACATGTTGTAGCTATATGTTTAAAGAAATTAATGTCTGACAAAACTTAAAATATGCATGCATGTTTAACGAGGAAGGTCATAGATTTGTCATTAAACGGACTCCAGCAATTCGTAGCCACGGCTGAATTCTGTCAATGTGAAAATTTTAAAACCATGTACCTACTTTTTCAATTAAGACAGTTGTTTAGGCTTGCTTGAAATAAGGAGATACCAATCTACGCAAAATAATTACTTGAAAATGACTTCAGTACCTCAGACGAAATAAGTGTTTGAGCAAGAGTGCTATAACAGTTAACCTGTATGGCCTTTTGTTTTTCTGTATACACTAGGCATTTAAATTTAAGAGTATAATCCACTTTCCATTTGTTCGCAAATATTTTTTTAAGAAAAATGATTCACAACCATTTAAAATTCTTTGGAAACGTCTGCAAAATGGCTAGTTTCCTTGGCAGTGTCCCCATTTGCTGGAAAAAAAATAGTCAACAACTGGCTCTAAAACCACGGCACCGTGGTCAACAGGGTCCCTCATTAAAACTAAAACTGCATAGAATGCTCACTCTGTGTGTCATCCTTCAAGGAATCTACTGTTTTAAAATAAATGAAAGGGCACGGTTTGACTTAATCACTCAACTTTTTTATGCCATTGGGGTGGTTATCTTACTTGCTACTCACACGTTTCTCCACTCTTGTCAATTGCATACGGATTTAATTTGCTTCTACATTAATGGTGTTATAAATGTTCTACCAAGAATTTCTGCTACCAGCATTTCAGAACGAAAGCTTTCCATTACTGCTAATCTCAATTTAGTTTTGGCATATGCCATTTGCTACTCTGCAATCCTTTTTCCAACAGCCTTCCTTTATGGCCTGCATTGGTACAACCCCTGCAGCCCCAGTATAGCCGGATACTGGCTGCTGAAAGAATGCTCTTCATCGAGTGGCAGCATCCCATCTTCTTGTCACTGGCTTGTGTGGAAAATGATCAAAATAATTGTGTTCTCCATGCAAAATTGGCTGTGGTATGTTGGTGGCAACGCATCAGTCATTTCCGTATCAACGATATTGGTATTGTGCACCATTACGGTTCGAGAGTACCTGGAAATGTAAGATTTAAAACTAACCAGGGGCCTTTATTACCAACCGTCTTCATTTCTCATTATCATTCTTCGTTAAGTTTCCCATGTATTTTTCCCATTTAAA
>JAHZMZ010005317.1:0-11960 GCA_027743805.1 Lepidocyrtoides sp. E14
AAAGAAACTAGATGAAGGTTGACCAAGCCTGAATTTTACTGACATTTTTGGCTAGCATATTTCAACCAACCCTAATCGTTTTACATTTTTGCTGCACCAGGGCAAGGCGTCATGCGCGTCACAGGTAGTGTTCCTAATAACCCCATAGATGTACACCATAGTCATCGCCAAAATTGATAAGATAACTAGCTAATGGATAAAACCATGTATCAATTATATGAATTATCAAATGACTGATTGATAGTTGTCGTCAAATAGGCCTAAAACGTTTAAAATAAAAAAATGCTGAAAATGTCATATATAAATCTCCTTGTTTCTTTTCACACCGACAGCACCTTCTGGGGAAGTGGTAAAACTAATTCATTTAAACAGTAATTTGTTGCAATATTAATGTAGTCAATGATGTGTTAACCAATAAAATTCGTTTGCAGTCTAGCAGATAACCGTAATAAAATGAAACCAGTAGTATGCATGAACACCTATCCATGGAAGGGTCCTCAGTCTTTGGATCAAGAGGAAATAGCACTTCGAATGTACTCAAACAACTAGAATAATATACTCAAAATTTTAATGATAATTTTAAAGAGTTTTAAAGTTATAAATTCTTAGCATTATAACATGTAAGTCTTTTGACAATCGTAACCGCATGACTGGCGGTGGCGACTAAGTTTCGTCTAAGTAAGCATTTACGGAATTCTCACTTTGTAGCGTACATAGAACACCTTTGTTCAATGAGCAAGTCCAAAAACAATACGTCCAAGCACTACGAAGTGATGCAAACACTAGATATCTCTTGCGAGCAAAAGACAAAGTGTATGCTCCATGTAAACAGCCATCAGAACAACTGCTGCTTTAGCTCATAGAGGGACACATTGAGCAAGTTGTAAAATTTTGCCTATTATTCAGTGACATGTCATTTACTTTGTCTTCAGCATTTAAAATTAAAAACTATACTTTATACGGTAGGCTATGATTTCACATTCACACTTTAAGGGATTGGGTCAGTGCCACATTACAGTAGTATGTCAATTTTCTGAAAATTAAATCTTGTGCAGTTAAATATTTTTTTTCAAAACTAGAATGAAGCTGCCGCTGCCGCAGCTGCATCTCGTTATGTTGCCTTACTTTAAAATGCAATGAAAGGAAGGCAAACGTCAGCAAGCGGTTATCTATTTGGATTGCATGTTTTGTGTCTCTAGCTAATTAGCTATCGTATCACTAATGAATTGGTATTACTTGGCAAAAATGTTAAATTACGATAAGGATGATTAAAACTAGAGTTGTATCAGCTTGTAAACTTACAAAAGAAAAAGTTTTTCTTATCGCAACCGATAATAACTCTTCTATAAAAACGATACTTGCTGAATGATAAACACAATTTTAATCTAAACCAGTCATGTCGTGAGTATAACCAGGGATGGATACTGGCAGCAGCAGTTATAACTGCAGTAGCATTATAGCTGATGGCATGCATGTTGGCTGGTCTTTTTTACCACCTCGATACATAAGTGTTAATGATAATGATTATGTGCACTTGTATCACTTCTAATTCTCACGTAATACGCTACTGCATAGACACGACCAACATTACCCACCACATAACCTAATCATTTACTTTTTTTATTATAAGCTGAAACAACAACAACGGGAGAAAAAAAAAACTTTCACGAAAACCACCTCAACAACACAACACATCAATTCCATGCATGTTTTTCTTTAGCATTGCCTCTCTGATTAGATTCAAATTGTGAATCCATTTATCCAAGTAAACTGGAAGATTTAACGGATCTTTTAGGAAAAGAAAAGCTGTCGTGTCATCATCAGGCATTGCCATCTTCATGCGCATATATTTTATTTGTGGTTGAAATTTAAGTAAATGAGAATAAATGCTACCTGTTCTTGGTGAAAAAAATCGTTTGAAAATTCATGAATATTTTTTGTTTCATCTTGTTGAAGAGCAGGGAGGTGAGCTCATTACAATAATAAAAATGGTCATTTAAGAAGCAATTTACTTTTATTTTATTCCGACTTTCAAATCAAATTCGATACTCCTGCTGTAGGATAGAAATTCCGTACTCATCTGAACTGGACATTGGACTGGACACCTAAGACTTTCGCCTTAAAATCTGTTGACAATTCTGCTGTATGCATGCATGTTTTGCTCTTTCCTTCTTCAAGCTAGGGAAACTAGTGATAGCAATCAGTTTAAATTCATTACAAGACAAGTTGGTTGTTTTTCGATGGATAGATGGGCAATGAACAAAAACGTTGTTGTGTTACCAGAATTATTTACATTTTTTTTTCTTGGTGGTGATGGTGGTATGCACGGTTTGGTGGTGGAGTATTGCGATCATGATCATGATAGCGATAATGATGTAAATAAATAGGGAAAGATATAAATAAAAATGCTACGTAGTAGTATAGTGATGGAGTATGCAATGGAAAACAAGCAAAAACTCATACTAGATAAAAGAAAAAGTGTGTGTGAGGTGTGGAAAAGGCATGACTTTCCTCAGTCAAAGTGACAGTTTTACAACCATTTAGATCAACACAACATCAACTTGCTCTGAGCAAGCAAGCAAGAATAAGAATCATTCTTGACATCAACAATTTTGATTTCCTTCTTCTTTTTTAAGAAAAAAAGCTTGTTTTTTATACCAGCTTGATTGGGGATAACCTCATAGGTTCATGCATATTACGTATGGATATGTATACGTGTGGTGTCAAACGTGTGTAGTATTTTCACCAAAAACCGATCGGTGATTCCTCTGATGAACTTGGTTTTCTTATGAAAGACGGGTTTCTACGTTTTGCCTGAATTCACATACACGCAGTTCCTTGCACCATACTATTTACCTAAAGCAAGACTTGACAACTTCTTGTCGTGGTAAGGCAACAGCACAGTAAATCATGATGTAATCAGTTTTCCTTCTTGTCTTTTGAGCCCCTCTTTACGCATCACTGCATCCACCACCGTCAACACCAACTTAATTCATTTAATTACCATTTTATTTATTTTTGTTACAAGATTGGACCAGCTCTTTAAGAGGAACTACATAAAATTTAATGGTAATTATCATTTCCTTTTTTTCTCATCATGCCCACATGACACTTTGTAACAGGACCACCGCCGCAAAGATATCAACGGATTCGGTATATACTCGGTAGTCCAAGATATTCTTTTGGTTTGGTTTTGAGCCCCGGATCTCTGCTTTTTCAGTCTTTTTTTCAGGGTTATTGATTTTCCTGGAATCTGTTCAAATGCTACTTTGCTTGTAGCCGGTAGTACATTTAACAATTGCAGTGGACACTGTGTGTGTTGTAGTCATTACTCCTCTTGTTCAGTTTTAAACCGGATTTTTTGTATTGGAGATCCCGAGAGAGATAAGCCCCATGATGATGATGGTGATGATGACTAGTCCATCCTAAACTTTTACACCACACAACACACCAACATCAAACTAGTGATTTAGAACGCAACAACAGGGAAAAGTTTTTTTTTTGTCGATTCGATTATTGCCGATCATTGTTATTATTATTTTATTCGATGGTGCATCGTGTTGCACGTTTGTAAGCGCAGTTTGAAACTTCTTTTTAAAATAAGAGGAAAAAAGAAGCAAACTTTGATTCATTGGTAAGCCTGATCATCAACATGGTCAGCAGCTAGCAAGTAGTACCACATAAACTGAATCATGAACTACGATTTGGTTGACCATTGAAGTACATGCCAATAATATTATTATGATGATGCCAAATGTCAAAAACATATTTCTTTCGATACTTCTCAAGTTGCATCGTCATTTTATCTCTTCTTCTCTTTCAAATGGAATATCTCCTGTTCTTTTGGTAAAAAAATAAGTCGTGTAGCAGTATCTTTTTGCTGCTGCTCATGGAGGAGATACTGTGAGACACGGAGGGTGCCTTGCAATAAAAAGCTAATCATTCTCCTATAAAATAAAATACAACAGACAGCAATCAGAAATCAAAACGTATTTGGAATCATTCTACTCCAGATATTATGGTAATGATTACAGCTATGAATGTATGACCATGTTGATGAGGATGACGTCTCAAAGTAGATAGTAGTATTCGTATTATTGCATACTTTAGAATGCCAAATGTCATCAAAGTTCATGCACAAAATTTTTGCGAATGCTGTACGTACAAATGTACAAGTCAGTATTACGAATTATTTATGTTTTGGCAGTTGCTGTTGTGAGATATTTAAGGTGGATGATTTTGTGTTTAGGTGGATTGAAGGAAAGTGGATCCCACTGGGCAACATGGAGTTTTTAGTGACCAGTTTTGTCAGAAGCTCCTGTGCCGACACCACTGCTACCACTACCACCAAAAGAGTTGAAGACTCAAGACACACACACGGAGAGAGAGAAAAAAAGAGACGGACTGTTTTTCTTCTGTTCTTCTGTCCCAATTGATTTACTTCTGAAGTCGGCACTAAAACAGCAAGAAAAAGAACAAGAAACAAGGAGACTACGTACAAGCATAATAATATTTAAATGTTCAGTATCAATGTATCAGCAAAGAAACAGGAACAGAAGGGAAATGCTCACTCACGACTAGAAAAAAAGGATGACAAGAAAAGAGGGAATTTTTTTTTGTTTTGATCTGGCATCACAAAAGACGGTGAAGGTGAAACTGAAGAAATGATATCAGTTTCTATATGCAATAATATATTTTACCAAACTTCTTCTTGGATGGATTTTATGTTAGTTTATTTATAATAGGAATGATTATTAAGGAACATTATGATGATAAGAAATGGGCATATTACACGCTAAATTTTACCGCTTTCTAGCATATCTAATATCTGCTGTGCATTCATATAAACCAGAAAGCTTCAAGGTTCAAAAATATACTCACGAGAAGAAAACCATAATGCAAAAACTGCGAGCAGTTCAAAGAAGCATTTATTTTTTTCAATCAAAATCTTTTAAAAACATGAGACCTGATGGCGTATAGTTGGTCATCAAAATGGCTTGACTGTCTGTGTTTTCAAGCCTCACAGAATGAGCAACATTGAAAGAAAGAAATAATTTTTATGGAGGTTTTACTGCTGTTATTGTGCGTATGTATGTGCAATATTTTGTTGTCTTTCTGTGGTTCAAATTTTTGTTTTAATAAATAGATTACGCTTTCCATATATCGATTCATCATTAAAAATCGATTTAGGTGTTACAGTTATAGTTAGTGTCATCATGTGTGTGGGGCTATGATTTGTTAACCTTTGAAATCAGGAGTGTTGTATATGCTTTTTGGATTTGTAATACTGCATTTACCATTTGCACAGGTGCTGGTGCTGTTCGGTTGCTTCAACCAAACCTTACTAATTCATTTGTAATCAATGTAAAATTCTAGTACTGCCGCTAATATCAACGTCGCCAGTCTGTTGCTGATGTTAGGTCAACTGTGTCAAATAATGACAATAAAATCATACATACAATGTCATTAATTTGGAAAATAATGTTTTCCTTTAATGGGTGAAATTTTCACAGCATTTTAGCCTAATGGATCTACATTTGTGTAACATATTTTACACACACAAAATCGTCATAAAGTGTGGTAAATTGTTAGTGAACGACAATTGAATTCATTATAACAGTTACATTATTTCACATCTCCCAAGCATCCAATATAAGAATTACGGATGCACACTACACAGTTTACAATTGGGGCAAAGCGAGACAGCCAGAAAACCTAGGATTAAAATTATAATAATTTATTTTTTATTTTATTCACCACTTTAATGAATACCACACTGTACACATTAATCAGTGATTTAGTTATGGCTCATTATGCTAAATACGAATGTAAAACGACAGACGAGACTGTCTCTTTTTCACGGTATCAAAATATATTTTTGGTCTAGCTAAAGTGAGTAAGCTATCTCATTCATATTACTTGGGTTCATCTTTCTCAAAAAAGGATGACTGATGACTGTCTCCTTGATTGGAAATGAAGGAAAAAGCACCATGCAATAAGTACAAGTGTAATGTCCGCTTTTATGTTGTATGCATGCATGTTACATTAAAGAATGATGATGACGAGACCCCTTGACTTTGATTCTGTTACATGCGTGATTTACGGTCCCACTGTGACTCCATAAATTCTCGTCACTCACTTCTCTTTTCCTTCCTTGACTCAATGTATGCATTTCTCCTCTGACTACATTTTCTTAAAGTTTTCAATCCCACAAAATGATCAAGATAGTCATGATCATCAAGGTCTGGAATCTGTTCTTTCTTACCTGTCTGAGCCTGAGTCTATGTACACGTTTATTTCATGTTTGCATCTTTCTTTCCACTCTGTCTGGCTGATTCACTCACTCACTTCTCTACAAAGGAGAAGCAAGGGAAAAGAAATAATGTGGCTAAAATTAAGTCTGTTCTGAAATATCTTTCGATTTAATCTCTTGCGTGCACTCCGTGCGCTCCTTGCGTAGTCATCATCGTCACTGCATTAACTGCCAAAATCTTTACTGGAGGGAGATGCAACGTAAAATGTAAAAACTCTCAATCTCTTCAGACTTTCAGAGTCCAGATCTGAATTGTGCTACGTTGCGAGTAAACTAGATGTAAACTTAATGGTTCTCAATGATGCTGGGGCTGGCCATCATCATGCTGATGATTATGTGATATGATCACTGGGAAGGATTACGTTTGAACAGTATGGTGGTGGTGCAGTACTGCTACTAGAACCAGATGATTGCTCATGACACTGATGCTCTTCGTCATGATTTTTTATATTTTTGCTGTTCCTTCCGTCGTATCTGTTGTGCATCGTGACAAGAAGAAAAAAAACGAACGGACAGAAGCAAAAAGGGATTCAAAGTTGAAAGAAGACGGATTGCTGAGTGGTGGAAGAGTAAGATGAATAAAAAGGATTGCATTTGGCATGTAATTTATCTGTTGTGCATACATATGGAATGGAAAAGGTAGGTGGGGAAAAACTACGCATGACAAGAAGCCTGTTAGCCGCCCACACTGACTGACTGACTTAGATTTTCGTGATGTGATGTCCGTTTACCATGTTGATGATGCCGAGATTAGTGCCTAGCCTTTTAGATATTTTTTAAGTTGATGATCTTTTCGAATCAGATCAGATTCAAGGAAAGGCTTCCACACAGCAGCAGCATGAGGAACTGATGAAAATCGTGCCAAACCATTTTTTTTTGTAGAAGCACTGCAGTTGCAGTGCAGAGGAAAAGGTAACAAAACGTTTTATATCTTCATAGTCCATCTTTTACTCTACCCTCATAATGTGTGCATGCCTGCTTTTTTCTCTCTGATTGACGGTGTCTTGTCGGTCCGTGAGGATGACCATCAATATTACCGTTTCACTTGGATTCATGAATGAAAATTAAGGCATGTAAGGTACATGGGTAAAGAATATGTTACTGAATTATAACGACACATCTCTAACTAACCTGTGTATTGCATGTTTTCATTCTTGTTGGTAAACGGTGAGTAGTTCATTTGATTTGAGTTGATTATCAGTAAATTTGACATTCTTAAATTTAGTGACTTATTCCAAGAATATTTTCAGCAAAACTGATTGCGTTGAAGTGAGGCTGATGCTCTCCTAAGGAAAGTCTCCAACGATAAGGTTAGATATTAGTAAGGCGGCGCACTGTCTCGGGCAAATTGATACACAATTTATTGATACATATTTACCCATGTAAGTCATTGTATTGGAGAATGGTAGTTTATGCAATAATGAAACTCTGCAAGTGGAAAAAGTAATTTTATGTGCTGCTGTTTAATTTCTTTCGTTCATAAATATGTAATGTAAATATACCACCACACACACACCTGTCTGCTGTAAATTTTTATATGCATACAGAGCGCATAATGTTTTTAATTGAAGAATGGTGTACGTAATATTGCTCGTTTGTGATAACACTACACAATTAAATAAATGTGATAGAAGCAAGGTGAAAAAAACTAACCAATGGTGTCCATCCCTCTACTAACCTCCTATTTTTATTCTTGGCAAGAACTTGTCAGAAATGTCTGTCAATTTCATTCCATATACTACATGATGCTATAAGGATGATGCTAATGTTATATTCAAAATTTAATAAGGCTGGAGGACTATACGCTGCAAAAAATGACATGACGCTTCGTACATCACTTCAAACCATGTCAAGTGAATGAGAGATGAGCATGGTGACGTATGTCAGTTGTACAAATGTGATCGTTCCTAGAATAATTTCCAATCATGCTGGTACATCTTATTTATAATTCTAGAGTTTATGTACATGAAATATCTATAAGTTGGTTATTGCAAAGTTTTGCAATATTGCATTTCACATTTGATATATCCTTGATTAGCATAATGCAGATTTTAATCTCATACCACTGTCAATTTTCTTAATTCATTCGAATCAAAATATTTAGCTGAAAGATTTTGTGAACTTTGCTTTTCAGATGGCTACTTTTCCTCCAACTTAAAAAAATCAGTTGGGTAATGTAAAATGCTGAAACTTGCTCTAGAACGATATGATTCATTACAACCATACAGTTGTGTAAATGATTGATATTGCTGCTGTGTTTTTATATATATTCAGTAACTCTATAATATGTTGATTTGGTAAAGTCCAGTATCTCATTTTTACGCATTAAAATTTTCTAAATCTCTAATCATCGACTAAAATAATTTAAATTATTTAGTATACAGCTCTAATGGCAAATAGGTAAGAGAAAGCGACTGATTGCATTTTCATCTAGAAATTTTTTTACATGAGTAAATCTATATCCCAGCGGGTTGATACTCGTCATCGCCTACCAGAATAATGACAATCTTAATTTAGGAAGTTGAGGGCTTGTATACTAGTAAAGTAGGAACGTCATTAAAGCGGATGCCGACACAAATATTTAAAAAGCAGGACATGTATAAAAACTGAAAATGAATATTTGCCAAGCTCTGGTTGCTGATGAAAGATGATGTTTTCTCTGAGCTGCGTTTGACATGACAGGTCCTTAAAAAGCGCATATTCAAAAAAGAATCGCAATTAACAGAAAAAAAATTTTCTTTAAGAATAATTATATATAAGTAAGTACTACACGAGCACCTCCGTAATTATCGTTTGAAACTGGTAGATTTGACGAGCAGCAAAATAAAACACTAGTAGTTGCTTCTAATGGTGTGTACGGCAATTGCCAGCACCACTTCTCTACTACGCATACACAAATAGCATCATTAATTATTTTCATGCACCTGTTAATTAAGCAGACACAAGTAAAAACTAAACACAACCGCATACTTCCCCATGTCATCATCATCAACAGTAAAAACAGCGCACTACAAAACACACCGACCGACCGCATTACAGTTATGATAGCATGCTGTTGTCTATGTCGTCTTTTCATGGCAGGAGGTGGAGTACATCATCATACTTCTACAAGAGCCGTCATCATCAACATCCACATTATCAAGCAAAACGCTTAGAATAACATGCCTTTTTTTCACTGCGGAAATCTGAAAGAACAAGCTAGCAGTGGAATATTTTATACAAGAAGAACTAGAAAGAAATGTTTAACTGCTTTGTTTGACTTCCTTTTTACTTTACATAAAAAACAGCAAAGAAATATCCGAGACAAGCCGTGCGTGTAACCCTAATGTAAATACTTGTTATAGCATAAGAAGTAGCCTCAGCAGAGCAAACTTTCAAAAGGAGATGCTTCTTGAGATGTGATGAGAGAGTGGGTCGCTCATCCGTTTGTCAGCAGTAGTGGCTACTTGATTTGGAGAGTGAGTGCCACACCTTGGGATTTTCTAAAATAATACTGCTGCACACATGTTGATTGTAATGACGATATGGCTACTACTGACTGGCCCAGTCCGCTCTGCTGGAAACATCATGCGTTCAAACTCTTTTCCAGTAGATTATGCTGACGGTGAAGTCTGTATCACCAAAAAATATAGTTTTTCAAAAATATCATCATGATCAGCATAAAACACAGCACTGCAGCACCGTCAAATCAAATTCAACCCTTCTAGCTCTACCCGTCATACTTTTATCCATGGGGCAATATTAGGAAAGTTAAAAAGTAAATTCAAGTATATATATCACAACCCTTTATATTGCATTTAAAAAAATATTATTAAATGCTACTGCAATATTATGTGCTTTTAATACGACACTTATACACAGGTTGATCCGTCCTTTTTATCATGTAATAATAATCTATTCTGACAAAACGTGTGTAAACGGCAAAATGGTATGATATGGGAAATTTTTGTTCCAACATTTCTCATCTTTTTCTTGTCTTTTTCACCCCTTCATCAAGTCATATTACGTGCACGTATCATCATATCATCCCTTCCCTCCAATTGACTGGGAAAAAATAAATAAACTCCCACTGCACACTTCCCTTTTTCATTTTGTTTTATGATAGTGGTTTGTATATTGCTATTTATAATCTTATTTACGAGCTAAGTGGCTTGTCTTCAGCTATTAAATAGCACCATCACCACCTCCATCTAACTAATACACTACTACCACTGCTACCCTTGCGGGTATTATCATCATTCTCGTTATCCACCCAACCATCCTTTAATTTTTCCTCTCTGGTTTACACTATTCCCCTAAACCAAATGTACGTACACAACTACTACAACTGCAAGTTTACCACAGCTATATATGTATACACTTAAATGTTTGTGAGATTTTCATCTTCCCCTTTCTTCATTTTTTTTAATTACTACTTTTTTCGTTTTCCCTTCTCACTCACAGCAGCAGCCCTTTTCCTGTCCTCCTCCTCTACATGTTCTTTTTTGTCGTTATCCTGAGCGCAGATCTCTCTAAAAAGTAATCATAATATAATATGCCACTGTTTAAGATAACTTGAGGATTTTTTATTTGCTTTATTTATTCATTCATTTTTACACATATCATTACCATCATCTTCATAATTACCAGGCGTATAATAACTGCCGTCAACTTATAAAGTACTCGTTCGCTACTTTTGTGTGTGTGTGCTTCCCTGTAAAAATGTTAATGTAATCATCATATATCGCATTATATTACAAACACGAATAAATAAAAAAAGTCAAAGACGACCAACAACGGGGACAGTAGTAGTAGAAAACTAACAAAAAAACCCGCTTCACCACCACTCTACAATTAACTGCTGTCCAATAAATAGCTCAACAGTAAACAGTGGTTGGCCGCTTGGCATAAACTTCTTCTGTTTGATCAAAATCCCCCTTTTTTTTTAGAAAACTCAAGATTTCTTATTTGCACTTTTTGTAAGCGTTGCATGCTTAAAATTAATACCATGCCCAAAACACCGCATCCCCTTGTCATCGACTACCATCCACTTCAAAATGATGATGCTACGACAAACGTTTTTTCGTTCTTTTACAAAAAATGAGCATGAAAAAAACGTATTATGATAATTATGAATGTAATGCAATGTAACGAGCATTTCATTTCCTGAACGGGTATAAAATGATTTGTATAATGATGAGAATAGGATGAGCGTGTGCACCAAACATTATCATCATTTTTCGTTTTTTTCCCCTCCATCCAAACAGACTCAAGTTGAATAACAACTTGTTTCTTGCTCATTTTTTGGGCAAATTACCACAATGAGGAGGTCCTAAAAATCCCACAGGTTTATATAATGACGACGACGACGACGAGAATGATGTGTAGTGTAGAAAGTGGAAATTGGGAAGGAGGTGCACCGCGGTTTGCCACATTATCACATCACATGCCATGAAAGTTAATGTGATGACTTAAGAGTAAGTCGACTTGTACTAAATTTTTTTTTCAACTTACCTCCTCTTCTACCAGCATTCTACCGGGCGGCCTACACGCAATTCACAAGAATTTCGCTGCAGTAGCTAGTAGCTTCTTGGCAGCCCAGGAGAGAATCATTCCCATATTTATATACAGCCCATTACACCGCATAACAATTACCACTGGTAAAAAT
>JAHZMZ010005318.1:0-11166 GCA_027743805.1 Lepidocyrtoides sp. E14
TAACTCTGATTCCTTTTCCAGCCTCGTTAGGTCAGAGTTCACTTGGGAAAGAAGTGACTCGACAAATTCACAACCGTCATAAATTTTTTGCGATTTGTCACGAAGTAAGGAGAGAGCTTCGGTCTTTTTATTGAAGCGAGCTATTAAGTGCTTCCATCTGTGCAAATGTCATAAAATTCAAAATCAGTGTCATTTATTAACAAAAACCTGAGAATAATTAATAAATTAATTGAATTTTCTGAATACTTACGAGTCATCAAGGTTCTCGCACTGTTGTCGTACGCGGAATGCGTCCTGGTACATTTTCAGGTCATCACAGTCAGTAGCAGCAACTTCACCAAGATTCAAGGTCTGGTTAACGTCACAGCTTTCACCATTGAGTTTCTTGCGCTCACCCTAGAAAAAAAAACATGAACATGATTAATCTTTGCTTTTGTTATCACTCTGTCATGAATCCAACACTTACAAATGAACATAATTATTTATATCGCTATATCGCCTAATTATACCTCGTGCGATTGCAGTACTTGGCAAATTTCCTCACAACTCAATTCTTGGAATGTCACTGGCGCTATCACAAACTTTTCCATACTCTTCAGCTTCAACAAACTCTCCTCATATCTAGCATTCAACTGAGCCAACATTTCCTGCAAATGTGTGACCTTTGCAATTCGCTGCTGTACGGTATCATTCAAGCCACTCCAAAGTTGTTTCACCTGCTTCACTGTCCCTAGCAATTCCTTTTTCTCAGTGCCACTCGTCATTTCTGCCAAGTTCTTTCCATTAGTTATAATCCACGAGTATCCATTTTCCTTGCTTGAGATCTCTGGTTCACATTCTTTTACCAGCGACTCAGAGTAATCGTCCAAGGTTAGGTGTTGCTTTCTGAGTAACTTTTCCTGCATTCCTTTAGCCCAAAGTACCCAGTTCTTGCACTTGGTATCAAACACTGGAATCAGGTCAACCTTCTCTTCTGCCTCGCTGCGATTCTGCTGAAGAGCACTGAGCAATTCCACATGCTGTTGCGACAGCCACCATATTTTCTGATTAAGTAGTCTAGCGTCTGCAGGACTTATCGACGATTTCATATTTTCCAGGCAAGATCTCACTTCATCCAACATTGGGGTGACATCTTCCGCTTCCTTCTGCAGTCTTTCAAGTTTTGTGATGTACTTTTTCAGATGAGAAAATGTCGACGGCACCTTCTCTTCAGCGAGACGGTCAGTCAGATCGCTGAGTGTTTGTGTGATTTTCCCAGTCTTTTGTTGGAAGTTGTCGTGCATATCTGCCAGCCTGTTTGTGTGATCCAGCCACGTTCTCAACGCTGCTTGGATATTCTGGAAGCGGGCATTATTAGAACTGACATCTTGAACCAGGGATGCCTTCAGTTCAGGTGACGCAAATGGTAACAAGGCGTCCTTTGATGTTTTAAGTTCATCCAAAAGCTCTTGTCCCCTCACACATTTTTCGAGCAACATCTCAATTTTTGCCGTGGTAGCTGCTAAGCGCCTTAGTTGAAGGAATGGCAGCTCCAACGAACGTTTCTCCCGCTCCATTGTACGTAACCAGCAGCTAAAAGAGTCTTGACTCTTGAGGTAATTTTTCCAGTGTCCCAATCTCGTCTCAATTTCCTTTTGTCGAGACACCAATTGTGTTTCAATTTCCCAGTAGAGTTTTTCCAGTGACGGAAGATCAACAATGATATCCCTGGATGTTGGTGCGCCAGCATTACCACTCGCTCCATTACTCTCTGATAAAGTGGAATGCTGGCCATTGAGTATTGTTTGGTAGACTTTACAAAGGCTCTCATCCTCAATTAACTGCTCCCTCGTGATTGGGATGGGCTCCTTTAGGTAATTTTGGCACTGAGTCAAGTAATTTTCCCAAATGGAAAATATCTCATGGACAGATTCCCGTTCAGACAGACTTTTCCATACTCGCAAATACTCGACAAATGTTTGCTGGAAGATTCGCCGAGAGTTTTGGAGGAGCCCAGTGAGATGGGTGTCGGGAACTGGGGAGTTGCTTTGCGCTGCCTTCATTCGTCCCTCGGCATTTCCAAGGCTGAGGAGATGTTCGTAAATTAGGGAAAGCCGGTCAACTGATGGTTCTTCCTCTGACTGGATACCCTATCAAAGTCAGAAAAAATACAAGTGTAATTCATATCAGTTAAAATTCGTTAAGCACAAAACATCAAATTTATATTCTTTTGACTTACAGCAGAAATTGAAGAGAATGTTGCTTTCGTCTGCTCCAACAATTCATCTGGCTGGCCTCCTCCAGTCTGTTGGTTATCAGCTACCGCACTCAAGAAATTCCTCAAAAAGAGCAACTTCCTGTTGAGTGCCTCCAACTCAATGGTAATTGGAAGCTGCTGTTGCTTTCCATTGGTAATGGCTTGCACCTGTAAAATTGGTCCTCCAACAACTCCACTAGTTTCACTACTGTCATTAAGTGAAGTAAACTGCCCACTTATTTTTCTACTCGTAGGTATCATCTGCTCTTCTTTTTCTCCGCCTCCTCCTCCTCCGCCATTCTTTTGGTTTTGGTAGAAGAGTGTCATCCACAACTCCTTTGCAGCTTGGTCCAGCTCACTCATCTTTTCCTCGTAAAGTGGCAACTCATTCTGCAGTCTACTCAACAGTTCACTTTTTGCTCCTCCACTACCACTTTCACCACCGCTTTTACTCTCTAGTTCTACAATATGCGGATAAATGGGTCGCAGCCACTCGGAAATGTCTGACTTGAGACGGAGAACCAAATCCCAGTTTTCTTTGGCTTGCTTGTAGGCACTTTGCACCCGGTGTAGTCTCTCCTCAATACAATTCCAGTCTGAACGAACGTTCTCTACAGACTCATCTATCTGCTTTTGCACATCTTCTGGACTCTCTGCTTTCAGCTTACTAGCATGTAACTCGAGATGTTGGAGAATAGCGGCTTTGTCACGAAGCGCTTCCTCGACATTCTACGAAATATCAACAGAAAAAAATAGTCATAAAAACGTCCAAAGCGCATTTTAAACAAAAAACCCATTTATCCACAAGTCGTGGGCTCTGATATGATTTTTTTTCAGCAGTATGAAAATAATCAATACACACTTATCAGTATGAATATATGATCGATATGTAAAACATACATCAATAATCAATATTTCGTCTTATGGAAAAACCGGGACCACAAAGCAATTATCATTTTCTTCTACCCCGGGTCAACGTCAACGTTGTCCTCACCATGAATTAAATACTTTGCTTGCAAGCTTAATGTTCAACCTTGTTTTGTTCTCAATGAAACGCATGAATGGTGAATGGCACATAAAAGTTTTACTATTTACCCTCTTATCTTGTTCTACAAGCTAACATAGTTGGTCGATTGTCAGATTTCCGGAAGAGATAAGAGAGCCATACCACACCACTACTAAAGTTTATACAGAATTCCTGTACTAAAAAGACCTTCTACATTTACATACACACAAAATATTTATTTGTACGTACGTTTCTTCTTCTTCTTGACTTTGTTAACAAACTTTGCTCAAGAGAGAGTTTACTTTTAGGTGGTATGATTCAGGACTTTACGAACAAAGCATGGTCTTTATCCTCCCGTGGATTATTGACTCTGATTCATTACCACCACCACCGTCAACTTTACGCACGACAACAACGGCAGCAAACATCAAGAGTGGATTTTGCGTTCATTCACCAGCAAGCCACTCATCAGTACTCACTCAGCAAAAAAAAATTTTTTTGCTAATGAAAGCTCCACTCAGCACATCGTCCTCATCATCACGATTAGAATTTTATAGTAGTGGTAGAGTTCCTATTTATTTTGTAGTTTACTGTCTAAACTAACGACTGTGTGCACAAAGTATTATATAGCTTGTTAGCTCCGCACTGACTGCACAATTTATGACAGTGACGAAAGCAAACAAATGGCTAAAATCACTCTATGACACGTTACTCCACATCTACCAAAACTATTTTACCGACTACGCTAATACACGTGGCGTGGTTGGCTCTGACACTTCATTATCGTTTACTTTCGCCAGTTTCGCCTATCCTTCTATCAGTATTGTATCACCAACTCAAGAAGGTTAAGACTAGGAGGATAAAGAACAACTACTTCCCTTTCACCACTTTAATAATAAAAAAATAAAGTTTTTATGCCAAAACTCGCACCTTTTTCACGAATACGCATAGACTGCCAGTAAAATCCCTCGCTGTTGGAATGGACTTTCCATCGAGAAGAATAATTATACAGTAATTAAATACTCAACTGCGATTTTCCACAGAGCAGTAGTGAAATAATATAGACTGCGAGCAGTTTTACGTGTGTGTGCACTTGCTCAAGGCAAAAAGAATAATGAAAGCATAATGATGGCCATGTACTTGATTTTAATTGTATCAAAAGAGTGTAGTAATCCCGTTTAGGAATTAATTGGATTTTCATCATTTCATAATCTCATTAACAAGTCGTTAAGTATGTATATTGAGTTCCTGTCCATTTTGGGGTATGACGGCATGGAAAAGGATGGACGGAGAGATAATGAGAAATAAATCTGTATCAAAGTGTTATATGTTTGCTTGCACTTCATTATTTACATAAGCAAAATTTTATATACTACTTAATTTCGTTCAAGAGTATGTACATGATCTATGTTACACATAAGGAGATGCAATTTGAATTTGCAGATATGCATAAATATGCATACTTGTATAATGTCGTTTATTCAAACTTTTTGCATGACTATAGGTCAATTTTAGTCAAAAAGTGTAAAAATAATAATATTATTATTATTCTGATGATGACCGACTGGTTTAAATAAAAACATGACTCAGAACATCCCAAGATCAAGAATATCATTTACACTTTTTCCATCACACTTTTTGATTTACTTTCTGGTCACTACTGGACAAGCAGGGTCATCTATTTCCATTCCGTCAGCAAGTTACTCTCATGCCCTTGTCGCTTGACTTGTTCTCATGATATTTATTACTGCAATTAAATATTTTTGCTTTTTTGCAAAAACACAACAGTCAGTCCGCTTAACTCAAGCGTTGATAAAATGCAATCTATATTCATGAATACATACAATAAACTTTTACATCCACTCCAATCACAACTTTTTCCATGTCTAAAAGAGAACATGATTAATTTGCAACTCATTCAAAAGAGCAGCAGCACTTTTAATTCACGACGATGATGATACTAATAATTAGCACTATTCTCTGCTGTAGTAGACTACGACTGGACTGGAGGACACAGTGGATGACATGCATCACCACAATATCACAAAAAGCAATACATTATGCAAAAATCCGGTGCCCTCTAGACCTGCCCTACCTAAAAATACCTCCTGAACAAAGACATTTCATCATCATCCTTTACCTTTAGCATCATTTCAAGAAAAATGAGCTGGTGTGTGTGTACTTACAATTTTGTCGTCTCAGGCAAAATAAATATTTTATGTCCTGTCTCAAGCCACCAAACTGGAGCAAAGAGGCAAGAAAATGAAGTCGCCAACAGAAAAAATACATTATGCGGACCACGTATTTACATGTAATTTGCAAGATCAGTTCATCTTGTTACGTCATCATGTTACTCTAGTGTATGTACCTACAAACATTACAGTTTCTTTCAACGGATTAACTTAGTACTCACACAAATTGAGATCTACTTGAAGATATTACTCTTGCATTTACCTACCGCAGATAAACACACAAAGACAAAAATTGTTGTGGCTCTGCTGCTGCTGAGAAATGAAGTGTGTCTTCCATAAGCCGGCTTAGTACTAACTGGCATGTGGTAGTTGCTACTCTAGAATTTTTTTGTAACGCAACGACATGGTAATAAACTTACTAGCTTAATAAGTTTTAGTAGGTAGTATAATATGTTATGTTAATAGGCACGCGGCGCAAAAACACCAACTCCTCATGTCACTTTTTATGACCATATTGCTTTTTTTAACATTCCTTTACAATCTACAAGAAGCTTATCCCTTTTTTACGTACATAGTTGCCTCTGCTACTGCTGTGCTTGTGTCATTTCATTTCTGCACTTCACTTCTAACGCTTTTTTTCTGGTGTTTATTATTATACACATAAATACCTACACAAAATATGTACTTTGTAGGTTTGTTTGAGATGGGGAGAGATTGAATGAATGACACAATTTTTTTTTGTTTGCCACTACTACCATTACTTGCCTAACAAATTCCTTTCTACTACTGCTACTGACTGGGTCCACTTTTTATTATTATTCCGCAAAAATAACATCCATCAAAAAACTACGTTTATATTTTGTGTGTGTGCCACTCACCAATTTTATAACGCAAAACCAATCCAATTGAATATTTCTTTTTTTATATTATTATTGGCACTACTGCCTATCTGCCATGCTCTTGTTTTGCCTGGTGTGCGTTCTCATTCCATTTCCTCACACACGAAAATATTCAATACTATCCAATTCAATGATATTCACTCACAAAACTATCTCATATAGCACGTTCACTTGAACTACTACATATACCATCGCTATACCGTCATAGTACATGCATTTTCTGAAAAGTCTGATGGGAAGAAATTACTCGCATAAAAAATTGATAGAGCAGCTTGCTGATAGCCGGTACAACAGTAAATGTCAATACGCATGCCGTATCATCATCAAATTGTGTAAGTTCACGTAATACATTTATTCTTCACCGCTTTCCGCAAATTGAGCAGCTTTTTCCCAATATAAATTCAGTTTACATTCTGTGGAGAGCATAGCTCTTTGAAAAAAGAGAGCATGCTTGCGCATGCCAAAAAATTCCATAATACACTGACTACGAAGAACAACGATACTACCACTTAATACGAATTATAGAAGTACGGATAAAATCAAGCAATAAGAATGTAGAGAAATTTATTTTGCCAACGCCGATGAATCTGACACTGGATCACGTTATCATTATACCACCATCACTCACTACTGACTGCTCACCTAATCGACAACCCAATCACTAAAACATGAACACTTTAAAGTGAATCTATCAATGTATGTACATGTTGAGTAATACAACATGAAAAAAAAACTACAATTATAATGTGGTTTGGTTTGGGTCTTCTCTTTATTTCTTTTTGATGCTACCTTTTATTTTGCTGATGCTATGCTGCTTGTTACGAGAAAGAACGATATCAATATATTTTGCACTGGGAGACGAAACAGACATCCTTCTCGTGGCAATGCCGAATGAAAACTAACCTGAAGCTCTACTGAACTTACTGACTTAATGGTTGGTTATATGCATTGTGCTATTTGTGCTGTACTGTATAATAAGTAGGTAATGTTTTTTTTTTTTACTTTTTATGCAAAGCTGTGTACTGAGGTAAAACGAAATGTTTTTCAAGTTAACTCACGTTCACCTTTATGGGTGTTATATACAAATATTTTTATAATGGTGATGTGATATATTATGTATTTTCTGTATTTATTTATCCAGGCAAATATTTTTTTTTTATTTGTGTTTGTCTTAAAAGCAGAGAAAGAAACACTACTGGCAAGATGATGGATTGCTAAATTGCAATGATGATGTATAACCATTATGCAGAAAAAATCATTGTAAAAATATCACTCACGTTCAGATATCGTTCAGAAATTTGAAGAGCATGAAGGCTTGTTGGTGGCTCGTTGTCCACAAGGTCCAGAGTTGACTGACTGTGATGCAGAAGTTGAGCCACGGTATTAAGGCAATGCTCGTAATCCTGCCAAACTCCAAGTTGCTCCTGTACTCGCTTCCTCAGATCCTATTTATATCACAAAGAACAAAACAGACAACACACTAGAATTAATTCATGTTGTTATTAGCTGCATCATCACTCACATTTTATTATCACAACATCTACAACAGCAAAGACTGCAGTTGCTACAAAGACGGCTTTATTTGTACAAGCGTAAAGTATGTTGTGAATGCTTGCGTATCACATCACACACGAGAAATAACTCGTCATGTTGTAAAATTCCAACACACATTTCCTTTCCTCCAGAATAGCAGAAAGATAGGATTAAAGCAATCCTGTGTACAGAAAAGGTTTCTAAATTTGCCTTTTAAAAACGTTACTCGTATCAAATTCATTTTTCCTTGCCTTCCAAAAATCCGTTTCGATTTTAAACCAAACAACTCTATCAAACCTGGAGACAAGACAAGAAGACAGTATACAAATTTAGCTGAGATATCTTCTTTTTTTCAGGAAAGATAAGCAAAACTGCTACCGATCTTTGTATGTGTGGGTATATAAACTACGTGAGCTAACATATGTATGCTTGTATACCTAATCCGCACTGACGGTTTAACAAACAATAACTCTTCTTTGCATGCGTAATACACACACTTACATTTTATTTTTTCATGTGTGCTTCATTAGTCATCTGCGTCTCATTAGCTGTTTTTTTTTCATTGCTTGCGTAGTAGTAGAATCTTATGCAGCAGTAACTTCATTATTACCTACTCTAACATGAATTCACGGCGATGGATTCTTAATTTTGATTTTTTTTCAGTAGCTTATAATATTTTCTTTTTACAAACAACCAGGCAGACAGGCTCACTCCCTCCACTTCACTCACGTTTTTCTTACTTGTTTTTTTATCTTTTCGCTTGTCAACAAGACTGTATTATTATTAAGTAGAAACAGTAAAGCGCATATATTATAGAAATAGAAATTTTCGTCTTTTTAAAATTACTTATGTATCTCTGAAATGAAAACAAATCCACTTGTAATTACCCCATCCATATACCCCTTGCTGTGCATTTCTCTGCAGCGTTTGTCATAATCACAAGGAAAAGGTCCAATTTGTCAGTAAATTTCATGCGTATGTATATTTTTACCTACTTCTTTTTTATTGCTCTCTCGTACACTAAAAAAACGTGTTTATATGTGTGAAATGGGAAATGCGTTGAGTGGGTACTCTTGTCGGTTGGTCGGTCAGTCATAGGAATAAACGGACATGCAAAAGTTATTTTTTTTCCTAACTGCTGCGTGTCGTGATCAGAAAGTAGAAATTGTAGCATAATCATCTCATGAAAACTGATACGCAAAAAAGAAAAAAAAAACACGTCAAACCCGCAGAGTACTGTCTCTTCTTGTTTAATGTAAACCGGTGAATTATGGATATTAAAAAAATTGTATGATGATCAAAACGATGATAGACTGAGATATTTGATATAAAACTTGTATTTGCATTTTGATTTTTGATACTCTTTTATTGCAGCAACACGCGTTGCACTTGTATTAGTAGTAGTATCTACAACGGCAGCACGCAGCGGTAAATATTTTTTTGCGTGAACAAAAAAAAAAAAGTACAAATAGTTTGACAAAAAATACATCAACAGACAGTTTCTTACCCTCTTGTTGATATTATTGGTAAGAGCATCATCATAAACGCGAAAGTCAGTGTACGAGAAAAATCAATAGTATTTCCACATTTTTTAACTTACGCATACATAATCCCTTTTTATAATTTACTGCAGTTGACTACCTACCAATACCTACGTATAACGTATTTTTTACAATGTAAATTTTACATGCATTCAACACTGCAAGCTGAAAACATTTTTTTGCAGTTGAATTTGCATCTCATCTCGTAATGATGAAAACTGCGCTGATGACGATTGTGACTATTGAAGTCAACACACTACAATTTTTTGTCTGTTAGTCAGTCGACTATTCATTTTCATGGCCAAACTGTTGGCTTCATGATCATCTAAAGTGCATATTTATTACGTTACTTTGCTGATGGTGATCATTAAAATGAGTATGTAGTAGTAATATAGCGCATGAGCATCCACAATCTACATCCATAAGGAGACCCGTTAAACAATCAACTTCCTCTCTCTGTCTGTCCATCATCTCCCTATCTCGTGATTTTTCTGCAAGCTTATTTCCCCAACAACGAGACTTAATAATAATACGTCAAGTACACTACACAAGATCATTCACGTTTGCAATGAAAACTTGGCATATATTTTTTCCATTTTTTCCTTATCAAAATATTGAAGAACGAAAAATCTCAAAACTTGAAAATTTACAACATAAACTTGTAATTACTTATTAAATATTATGATTTTAAATCATAACCGTGTGGTGTGTGGTACTGTACTCGGTAATATTCAAGCTGTGCGCTGGCCGACGTTGATAGTGAAAATTTGCCAAAGTTGATAATGAGTAGAACCGCAAGCAAACAAGAAAAATTTATTATCGAAATATACTGCAAAATGTACTTTATTACATACTTCTAATCTCAATCATTATCATCACTTATACCGGAATAAATTAAGCATAGCTACATATCGCTGTTTTCTCGTTTCTTTCACGTATAAACTGACACTGGTGGTAGTGGTACAATGCTCTTTTCTATTTAAACTTTGCACCTTACCATTTGTATTTGCCATAATTCTTAGATAAATGATAAATCCTTCTTATTCATAATATTTTTATAGCATTCTATATATTTTCTCTTGAAAAGAAAATACACAATCTATAACTCAGAAAATCCTATTGCACTTGGTATGGCATATAATATACTTGTGAAGAGTTCAGACAGAAGTTCTTCTGGTGCTCCTATTTTTTTTATTTCAAACAATTTCATCGTAAAAAATTCACGATTTTTCTCTGAAGCTTTTTTCTTCACTAGCTCCTCACCTACAGTATCAGTTACTTGTATAAGTGGAAAATATGTAATTCAAGCTTAACTGTGTGCGTGTGGTTTTTAGTCTTTTTCTTTGCAGCACACCTTCTTCAGCTACTGTTACATAAATACCATGTTTTCTTGTGTGTCTGTTATATCATCAAAAGCCACTAGAATCGCAATGAACTCACATAAAAATGAATTTTCCCGTTTTTATACAATTGCCTTGGCAAAGAACAACTTTAAATTGAATGTTATAAAAAGGAAGAAAGAGCACACACGGTAGAGCAAATAACTGACTAGAAGAACAACCTTCTGCTAGATAGGCATGATCTTCCGCTTGTTGCAAATTCACATGTATTTGTTGCAAGTGTGAGCTCAGAGAGCAAATAAAACTTGACGTAGTTTTTTTTGCTTCTTTAGTCAAACAAAATCTAATATACAGTACAACCTTAGAGTATGTATATCTAGAGAAACTGTTTCCATTACGAATCTTTCAAAAAATGTTGC
>JAHZMZ010005319.1:0-15186 GCA_027743805.1 Lepidocyrtoides sp. E14
GGTCGATTTTTTGATGACGTAATATGTGAATCGTCCCAAAATGTAAAAATCCTCGAAGAAACCTGGAATCCTTCATATTATTCACTCCATGTTGCATTGGAATTGTTAAGGAATCAGTTTTAGTTTTTGAATGAACCAGCGTTACGGCTTCCATCAGATTTAAATCTGTTGCAAGTAGTACTTAGTTTTATTGAGCTATTATGTATTTTGGCGTTTAAAGTCTTCAGTTCGAGTACCACCAAATGCGCATACCTTGTTATTGGTGGAGTTTTTATTGTCGTTGGTAACTACAATATTATAAAATAAGTACATAACATCCTGTAGTGCAGATCACTTTGCATAGCCTTTCTCTTTCGTTTCATGTTTTTATCCCAACACCGACATCATCGTCAAATGACCGTTGTATAAGTAACAAAAGAAGCTCGTAATTAAAATTTAGTTCAAATCATAAGTTGCATGATGCATGAGAGGGTACAAATAATCTCTTTGCAACTTTTTTGCATGTCAAACATGTCAATAATGAATGTAGAGAGAAAATACAAATATCTTTTTATTTCAGTCACATGTCAGGACCTTATCATAAGTAAATTGTAAATGTACTGCCCAACACACAAATTTTAGGGCAATGCTTATATAATTTCAAATCTCAATTATAGTGAAAAAAAAATTTTGCTCCAATTTGTAATTCTTTACAAAAAGTGCAATGGGTTCACTTTTTTTTGTTTTTCTGATGATTGTTAAATTTTTTATTGAACAAAAAACATGTCAATTTTGTTGCATTACATTATAAACGTGAAAATAAATCTAACAAAAGAACCGTCATAAAAATGATGAAAAAATATTTGGTTTCGTTTTGTCTCGGCAATAACTGTTGGTTTGTTAGGTTCAAAGGCCCGTTTGACTTTATTGTTGTGCCGTTACCTAGTCACTGTAATATTTGTCGTTGTTTAAAAAGCTGGTTAATTAGCATTGTTAATCAGATGACCCAGAAGATTTTCAAAGATGATAATGCTATTTATTTTATGATTATTTGTTCGTACACATGTTTAAGACATAAAAAAATGCACGCATTATATGCAAACAAAAATAATCTACCTATTATGCCATGCTCCACTTAGCGCACACATTTTCAATGCAGTTTTTCATGCACTTGCAAAGTATTTCAATTCAACTTAATTTTTTGGCAATGTTACATCACAAGCAGTAGGCAATAACAGTACACATGTGATTCATAAAATTAATTCATACAAATAATTGGTAATCAAATGTAAATTACCTAAGCATTTAGGGACACGGACACTCGTCAAGTGAAGTGTACAGCTTTATTAGAAATGGAAATGAGTGGCACGACAAATGAACGGACATTCATTTTTGCCATAAATTGACCAAATCTGACTGAATCCGGCGTTTTCTAGTATTACATGGGAAGTAAGTATCATGAAGTATGTACATATGTAGGTATGTATATTTAATTAATATGATAGGTAATTAGGTAAGGTTTGTATGCATGCACATACGTACTTTGAAATGATCAATGACGAATTACAACACTTGAATTTGTAAGATTTTCGAAAGTAGATGCATTGTAAGTTTTCCAAATTTCCTTACTATTGTAAAGGCGTTTACACCATTTATCATAAAATGTTCGTTGCATTTAAGTGTGTTTTAGATGTATATACAAAACTAGAAATTAGTAGGAATGACTGGCAATTTGGACTTTTTAAATTATTTTCACTCAAGGTCTTGTCAATTTTTTTTATTTCTAATCTTTCTCGGAAAGTGAACGTTGTCAAAGAACAAAGGATAAACAGGTGGTCAGTTGATGATGCGATGGAAAAATTTTGGTGAGCCTAAAAATCAACGATAAAATACCTATAATCGTAGTAACCTTTTCCAGGAACTTTTGTTTTGTACCCAACTCTTGAGAGTCCATTCAATTTTGACCAGCTGCAGAGCAAAGTAACAAAAAAAACCTTTTTGTCTATCACCATCACCGTCATCAAACCATTATTTTTTTATTGAGTATATTGATCAACCGAAAAATCTAGAAGAACGCATGAATAATTGTTTTAGAAGCCACTGGACAGAATTGAGCAATCAACAAATATGATTTATAGAACAAATAAATGGAAATTATTGATGAATCTAGAAAAAAATTTGCCCTTTGCAAAGTCGTTCAGGTAATGACTTTAAAGTGATTATAGCAACTAAACCAATGCGTGAGTTCCATCTTTTTTTGTTTATATTTCTCGAAGCGTCATCATGGCCAACCCGGGTGCAAAACTTTGAATCTAAACCCAGTATTAAATTTTTAGATAGGTACTAAACAAAAAGTGTAAACTCATGATATTTAGTTCCAATTCATTGATTTACCACCTTGAAATGATGATATTGATTTTGATGTACCTATGTACGTATGCACTACACGATGTATTATGTATGCATGTCCCTATTATTACGCAAAAACAGAAACCGAAAATTTAAACTGCCACTTTTTACATCTTATGTGTTTTCCCCAAGTTTACAAAAACAAACATATTTTTTTCTCTGTTTTGTGGTTTACTCTGTTTTATGACGATGAAAAATTTTCTACAATGTCATTCATGCAACCAACTTTTATAAGCAAAAAAGTATCGCTCTGTGAGAATTCACTGGATGGATAGGCATTATATAAATCGTTTTGCCGCAAAGCTAATGACCGAGGTCGCATGTGAGAAAATTCATACAAGGATCTGATCCAATGTAAACCTAAATTTCTCATGGCTTGTTTAGTAATTTTGTTGATTTTTTTGATGTATTTATATATATGTGGATAAATCATTGGGCATATATTCTACCTATTCATCGCATATCAGATCAAATACAAGTTTTATTGCAACCCAACAAAATAATTACGTTTATTGCTGTCATTTACATGATTGTTGTTGTTTGTTGTACATGTTGTAGTCATCATTATTAGGCATTATATATATTTATATTTAATGTAACTCATTGTAAATATTGGTGTACAGGTGTGCGCAATAACAACATGCCTGTATGCCTCATCATGCCACTAATAAGCAAAAATTGGTCTGGTTCGTTGGTTTGCTTTGTTGGTCACAAAATAGATGTTCATTCAGTGCCAATGTCAGTTGTCACAGCAACAGCGGTTGTGATGGTGTTAGTAGTTGACCGGCGATGATGGTGATTCAAGAATAATTAGCCAACAACAACTCCTTGTTCATCCATCATTCATTGTCGTCGTCTCCTGCCACAAATAATAATATGATGATGACCAATATACAGACTCATAATAATATTTTACAAGTTGATTTTCAACCTGCATTTTCAAATGCAGCAGCAGCGGTTGGGAAACAGACTGCAAACATGCAAGCAGAGCAACAATAAAACAGTCATTTTAACAACTTTTTGATCACCGGTAAGTATATCCAAAGCGCGACAAGATTACTACAATCCAACAAATGAACCAACTGGTGTTGCCTTGCTGTTGTTTTGTAACACACACACATTAAAATTAAAACAAACATTAAAAATGTCGATTTCGTAAAATCTGCTTATTTGCTTTAACGTACAATTGAATGTAGTCAGACACCCGTTGCATGATTGTTGAGTCAGCAGTCTAAATATATATATTTTTTCGTTTTCCAGAATAGATAGATTGCACTTTAAATGTTTTATGGGTTTGCACGAGGTGTCGTCGGGTGTATTCCACTACTACAACTTACAACACAAAACTTTTTTTTTTCAACGCGTGTATAATATATTCATACACAGGTAATCTTACAATTATATTGCATGGACGCTTCTTATATATTGACCATGTTAACATCATCATCGCCACCATCGTCATCACGTCAATTTTATTGCACAGTTGAACTTGTCAGTTGACTCACTCATTTTCCATTTATTCAGTTTCAACAGTAGTATAACATTGAGCAGGCGTGATTTTTCCACGAACCCAAGTCCACTCTTTCAAACATACCTAAGTAGAGTTACATTAAAGAATAATGAATTGGAGGGGGAGACTAAGAAAATACGCAATATCATCACCATCATCATCAAATCTATCATCACCTTGATTAGTGCTAGATGATACAGTTTATTAGTGGTAATGATACGAATAATAGAATGACCTTTAAGCGATAGAAATATATCATAGTAGTTATAGTATCATTCATCATGTCATGCATATTTTATGCTACGTTGTTTTACGCAGTGTGGACTCCACACTGTGAATAAATAGACTGTATGCATTTACTGAAGAAAGGGTTTGCGTGATTTTTCTCTCTTCCAAGAAAAGCCCTCAATCTAACCACGGTCGTGGTCGCTAATTATAAAAACAACTTAAACGCAACCATTTTCCATAATAGCAGGCATGCTATCTTCTTGGTGGTGCAGGCAGACTGATGTATTGTTTTACCTCCGAGTGTTTGTATGACTCACCGTCTTCTGATATATAAGTATGTATTTAAAATAAAGAAGAAACCTGTTAATCGTAAAAGCTTATCATTATGCTGAAGCTATTATTATTTATTTTACATTTTCATTGGTTGCTTGGTCCATTCCGGCCGGTTTGGAGTTTGGAACTTTTGTTTTGTTTTATTGCAAAGTTATTGATGCGTATTTAATGGCTAGCTGATGATATTTTACCCCGAACGATGTCTGCGTCAAACGGTGGCCCAAATATACTGTTATTAATGCATCGATTGAAAATATACACCTGTCTGTGTGCTTGATTAGTATTGTATGCCAGTATGTAAATAATATTCAATTAAAAATGGTAAATATGGTATCAAAATTCACATAGGCAGCAGTAACCTTGAATTTAAATTACATTCAGGTATGGAGGTGAAAAGTAGCCACATATCAATGGCATATCAATTAATGTTTGGATTTTGAAAAAAAACAACAACAATATACTACTGAATATGCAGTTTTTTAATGCGTGTTCTCATAAAAAGTAACAACAAAAAAACTTGAAAATAGTAGTGATTAATAATTTTAATTAATTCAACAAAATATGCTTACTGATATTGTTTAATGAATCATGATTTTTACTTCAGTATTTATTTACATATGATATGTACGTAGGTAATTCTTGTCTGTAGTGTAATATGGGGAAATACATTTGACATTTATGTATATAGCCAGTAGCCACTTCATGACGACTTATTTATTCTTCTATTTTCAATCTACAATTTGCGCGTCATTTTAACACGTTTTTCCTCTCTTCAGTTTAGTAAGTAAGGTCAGGCCCAATAGAATCTAAAAAAAATATTAAAAAACTAAATTTTCGAATGTATTTTTTATTTTGTATTTTTATATTGTACATTTGCATACATAGCAGCAGCGCTATTTTCTGGCAATGCAAAGTTGTCACAAAAGTTGCTAGTCAGGTTTACGCGTTTTTTAAAACCCCATCGATAAAATTGTATTTTTAAAGTCTTAATTTATTTTCTATATTGTCATTTTAATGCAAATTGTAGTGAAAAGATTGTTTTCATTTTTTATTATGATTTATTTCTTGGTTTGTTGTTGATAAGTAGTAGACGCATCTTCTGTTTATTTGCGTCATAGTCGAAAGTGAAACAGGTCAGTTATAATCTCGAAGAAATTGTTGGCAAATATTTTAGAGGGGAATGGTGAGAAATTAACAATTGAATTACTTTCAATTCACATTTAGAAAATAGCTAAATAAATAACCTTTGGACAGTTTGTTGTTTTTTTGAATAATATGCTTGGATCTCTGTGTACAATTTCAATCACGTACATACACGTACTGTAAAGCATTGAAGTTGAAAGTGGTAAATTTCAACAAGTTACAAATATTAAATAAAATATGCGATGTTATTTAAAAAGTCCAAAAAATAACAGCAAAATATGCGTACCGGTAAATTATTTGGAGAAGGGGTAGGAGGGGGGTGGTCCATCGTCCGTCTAACCAACAGCATACAATTAATGTACATGCCATTCCATCCATCCGCTATCGGATTGATTATTGGGGGCATTGAATTTTCAGACAATCTGATGCGCAATTGTTTGAAAAACCATTTCTAACGGTTACCGTTAACTTAACCGGAGGTTGTGCGCCTGGTTTTGGTTACAACCTGGTAGGAGCTCTGAAACAACCTAGACCAATTTCTATTCAATATTCAATTTCGATGGCTACCTTTACCCAGTTTGAACTTTGAACCTAGACAAAAACGCACTTAGAAATTAAGTTTGATGCAACAACGGTTGGGTGTTGGTCGGAATTCTGATTTAAAGCTTATGAAAACAACACGGCTCCCATTTCATTCCAATGCCTTGCACGAGAGAGCCCATAATATGCAAGCACTTTGTTAAAGAAGAGCAACAAAGAAAACTGCACGAATGCGAAAGCTAGTGTATCAAAACCCCGATTGCAAAGCGGGAGTCAGTTTTCCTTTAACCGTAAATGCAATGTTTTGGTTTTGCTCTTTTCAGTGCATCTTGCTGCTGCTTTCAATATTATAAAGCGAGTTAGCTTTAAAACATCTCTCTTTAATTTACGTTATACTGCTTAATCAATGATCATTGATTGTTATGTTGAAATATTACTTTTATTCCGCTAATTTCATCTTCGAATAATTATGTTGTATCACTTGCCGCTGTTTCGTATTCATTTGTAAGTGACCATCTCATCAGCAATTACAACGTACTGCCAAATGTCAAGTGGTTTTGAATGAATAAGCGGTACTAGGTTACTAGGTATTCTAGAAGTGAAGCTTTAATGAAATATTTGTGGTGCTCCGTCCGACTGGCTCATCATAGATAGTGAAGTGTAAATTGCTATAGAATTGTTCGTTAAAGGTATTAATGTACAAATCATTAGTCAAACTATTTAAATAGTAATAGTAATTACATAATTATGGACTTCATCATTTATTATTTGCTTGCTGAATGCTTGCTCTGTCTGAATGCTTAGATTTGTGTGAGAAATGAAATGGAAAGCCTTATATTTAATTCCGTAATGACATTATTAATTCAATCGTTTTATGGTTCGTTTAGGTTCCGGTTCCTGTCCAGAATGTGGCATACCATTGCGTCGTTCCGGATTCCGAGTTCAGCTGTTCGAAGATCCTGCCGTGGAGAAAGAGGTGGATATAAGAAAACGTGTTTTGAGAGACTTCACGAAACAGGAATGTGACTTTCCAAGTTTACGAGAGTATAACGACTATTTAGAACAGGTATGGTACATCATGAAATTATTTTCTGCTCTTCGCTGAGAAGTTGAGTGTTAGTTACTATCCACCTTTGATCCAAATTCTAATTATCTTAAGAAATATGTGTTTCCCCTAATACAAACGCATAAATCAATTAACTTGTTAAACATCTTTTAATTTCAATATGAATTATTATTATCCTTTGAGGTTAGAGTAATGTAATGTACCTTTATGCATATTAGATTGCCAAAAAGCAGAAGATGTTGTATGTGTGTGTACGTATGGTATTTTAAAATCAAAACGTGTTTACATGTTTGCACCTGCTTTAAAATTGATGTTATGCAACGTAGCAAAGCAAACAAACACCAGCTTTTTTTATTAAAACCTGCTATTCATAAAATGTATTCAAAAGTTAATATCGTCAATACGTACTCTAGCTATGCATACCTCCCTTCGGCTTTTTCTCTCGAAAAGATATAGTTCCAATAGAAAATCCACCTATTTCACTCAATCCGTTATAATGCTCATTATTAGCCAGTCTTATGTACTACTACTACTACAACTAGTACAACTGTGCCATCATTTCTTTCTCCTTCGGTTTTCCCTTTCTCAGCATATTAGAAATAAGCAAATGTGAAAGGTTATAGCCACAGACAGACGGATTTTTTTGTTTACCTAAAAGTATACACAACAGCTTAACTTTTTTAATGTAGTTCGTGATCTTTTACTGATTTCCCTTAGCATGAAAATCTATATTTTTTTCCATTAATTTTCACTTAAGAAGAATTCCATCTAATATATGTTTTTGGATGGTATTTTCTCCGAAAAAGAGTTTCTTTGGGGCTACTTAAGACTTAACTTTTACTTTCCTGCTCTGCTGCTTCACTACCATACCCCTGTCTTTCTTTTACTTTTCTCATCTTTTTGATCTTTTTCCCTTCTCTTCTCTGCTCCGATTTATCCCTAATCTGATCTGAATTGATCTCCAAACGTAAAAGAACTCTAAACTTGTTCAGATTTCTTTTTTATTCTCTTTTTTCCCTTTCCACCAGCCAAACTTTTTCCCCTTTCTTCTTCATCATGTGTCTATCTGAGCACTGAGAAAAGTAAGTAAAAGTAAAGAAGCGTGTGTGTGGTCTTGTTTTATTATTGTCAGTTGTAGAAGATATTTTATTCATGATCATGACTTCTCATGACAGTCACTCACTTTTTTGAGCGGACGGTAGAAAAATACAGAGGACAAACCACCAACTCACATATCTAGAGCAAAAATTTACATCATTATCGGTAGCCCAAGTGGCGTTCTTAGCTCATACATGTTTTATTTGTTCGTACATAGATATATTTTTTGTGTGTGCATTCGTGTGCGCAAAATATTTGGAAAGTCAAAGTGGTGGCTTTTTAGCCGTATGTTGTAGGTAAAAAGAAGTTGTAGGAAGCAAACAAAGCTAGAAAATTAAATGAAGAATTGTTGGACATTTTTCGACGTTTTTTTTATTCGTGTCCTTCGTTAATATAATTGCGTGGAAAACTTGTAAAGAAATCAAATATTATTGTAGATGCGTACCTGCTTCACTTATGTAAACTAAACTTATTGTATTTTTGACGGTAAAAAACAATTTTTTATGTGAAACGTACATACAGAGGAAGAGAAAGAAAAAATAATAAATGTTTTGGGTTTATATTCGTTCTCTGCATTATTATTTATTTATTTTATTTATTCGTTGTCGTTCTGCTTAAAATTAATTAACAGATAGAGACAATAGTTTTCAACCTGGCGAACAACATCGACATTGTGGAAACGAGCAAGCTAATCGATCAGTACAAGAAGGATAACAAAGACCAAATCTCCAAAAGTCGCAGTCGTAAAACTGACAGTATTCTCGAACTAGAAGCAATTATCGAACAAGAACACCATCGTATGGAACTTCGTCGAGTGGAAAACATCACGTCAGCCAAGGAGGAAAAACTGAGGAAGCTAAAAAGTCGGGAGGCTTTAATAGATGATTTAATGTTTTTGGAGGACGTCGATGCTAAATCCATTGTTGAACAGCACAAGGCTACAGCAGCCGCCCAAGAGAATACAGCGCCATCGGCAGAGATTTCACAACCACCACCTCCCCCTGCACCAACACAATTTACATCTGGAATTGGTTTTGGTACCGGGCTTATCGGCTCAAAATCATTTTTACCTGTGCCGAAACACGAGGAAGTACCTTTGTTCGTCTACAAGCCATTTCATATTATTATTGGCGGTCCGGAACCACCGTCGTTGGACGAACTTAGATATTCCCATTACAATAAAAATAACCAACCTTCCCCATATCTTGTACATATTCGGGCTGCTGACAAGACCGAAGTTGCGGGTGGCTATCATCACAGTCTTGCGTGTCGACGGGCTCTTCAAGATGCATTCATTGATATTGCCATGCAACCTACAGTTCTTTTTGCTTCCAAGTCAAACATCATTAACCCAAACCAGAAGCAACATCAAGACAACCAAGACGAAGAAGAGGATGAATTCATGGAAACTGAATGATGAGAAAACGGAAGGAGAGAAATTTGCTGACTTGACTGCATCACAAGAAGAAAAGATAGTCAAAAAAGAATGTAATAGAAAATACATAGGGAAGAATAAAAAGCTTTCTTGTTGGTTTTTCAAGTTTTTTTTTGTAGGAGTAGCCCAGTGACTGATTTATAGCCTCATCCACTTTTACTTTCTACTCTATACCTTTTTATTAATATTATTGCGTAGGGTAGAATAGAATAGTATAAATCTACGTACTATTTTTCATGCCATGTTATATTAGCTAGTAAAAGCCGTATGAATCAATGAAAGAATGAACTATCACCATGGGAAAGTGGAGATTTTTTTAAAGATATGCAATGCAAGAGATGATTTTGAAGAGAAAAGGGAGCGGTAGTCAATAAATTATACATTATACAACATGAATGCTAACATGGGATGATGTCAGATAAGCAAACACATTCATTGATACAATAATGCTACCACTTCCAGATGCTTCTCTGAGCAGTGTGCTACCATGTATTTAATGACATGTTATGTTTTTTGTGATACGCAGTTTTTATCAGAAAAAAAATCAATAAAATGAAATCGATTTTCAATTTTCATAAAAAAAAATTTCCAGTTCAGTTCCAGACGCTTTTTATTCAACCAACTCCTGCAATATTTTTCCAGAAAAGGATAACTTTCATTATGACTCACATTAAAATTCATTACATTATTACAACAGACATTTTCCATTCATTAAAAAGATCCGATTGGTATTTCATTAATGTATTTACTTTGTATTTCTCTCTTTTTTGCCTCTTATATTGGTAATCTTAATTGAATCTCGGAAAAATCGGTAAGAGTATTATTATCATCAATTGTATAGGTATATGCATTTTTTTATATTTTTAGTAAAGTATAGCACTTTTGTGTTCACATTTTTAGCACCCAATTATTTCATTTTATCTTATCCTTTTGTTTCATACTATTTGTTCTCTGATCATCGACTTTTTTTAGCCGGTTAACGTTTCTTCCGTTGTGCCTGTGAAATTCCATTCGAGCGTATTATTCAGAATATCTGTTCCATTGGAATCATCAGCACCCCCCATTGGCATGGTAGGTCCGTAATATGTGCTGCGCTTATACAGGGGTAAAATGAGAAGTAGAACAGTACTCGAAACGATAGTCATTACGGCAAAAATCCAGAAAAGAATGCGATCCACGGCTTGAGCGACAAGTCTCCATTCTGCAACAAGCACGTTTTGACTTTCCACTTGTTCTTGAATGCTCATCAAGTATCGTACAGCGTTTACAAGATCCTCACACATGGCATCCGACGAGGCAGCAGTAGCAGATCCAGGAGTATTGTTGGTTGGAAGAGCGAAATGGGGATGATGAGTACCTCCACCTCGAGTGGCAGCAGCGGCAATCGCTGCAGCAGCTATTGTTGTTGCTGAGGACGCACTCGGGGCGGCAGTGCCTGAGGGCTCATTATGGGACGGAGATGGAATTGAAGCGGATGAAGGAATGGTTGATGCTTCAACGCCACTTGAAATGGGATTTTGTTTAGTATTTGCGGTACTGGAAGTATTGTGACGCCTTCTAGCTTCCCTTGAATTTGAGTCCATGACATCGTCATAATTAAAACGGCAACTGGGAGCGCCCGGTCTCTCATTGTTCACGGACTCTGTCGAGGAAAATTCCGTAATTACGTCGTCTGCACCACCTCCGGTGTCATAGGCACTATGTTTATCGGATTGAGTACCAGCGCCACTGTTGGTTACGGTGGGGATGTACACGTGGCTTCTTTTCAGACTACCACTCTTGGGTTGACGGCGTGCGGCAGGGATTAGCATACTCTTTTGGCGGATGAAGTTGACATCATCTTCTGGCAAAAGGCACCTGTCCAAAACACACAAGCAATATTATTATTAAGTTGTTAATATCATCAAACAAATCTATTATTTAAAAAATTGTTTCGTCATAACAACAAAAAACGTTATTTAATGACTCTTTCATGGAATCCCTGTTTGCAAACGCATTGTAAAATAATATCGTATTTGTTCTCATATAAACAACCCGATTGATTCATTCTCCACATGATCTCCAAACACCCTTTTGTTTTCCAATTTCATTTTACTCTATTACAAAAAAAAAGTACATTCATAGCATGTACATGATTCGCCATATTATAATATTTTGTTCTCACATTTAGATTCCTTTGGCAATGTATGATCGTAAAACAAACAGGTTGTCTCATGACGAGCATTTTGACAGCATGGTTGTACAACAATGCATACGCCTACTTTTTAAAGCTTTTCATGTAAAAACAATTTTCCAGTACATTTCTCCCTCAACGCTTACATCATGTGTATAGGTACTTAAGGTTTTTTTATCATGAAACGGTTTTTCTTCTCCTCTCTCTACATTGCATACTCATATTATATTACCTACATTAGCATCAGACCGAATCCAGCTTTCACTGCACGCGTTTCCGCCATTCACCAAACCGCATCCAACATCCATCATCATCACTAGTTGACAATGATAATAATAATAATGATCTACTTTCTCTTCTGCACCGTCTCCCCCTCCACCACCACCTCTCATCACTATTACCAGAGCAAAAAAACTTCTTTTATGTAGTTCAGTGCTACTACAAGTCATCATCATCATGACTCATAAGTATCTTTTGACTTTAACTCCTCCACCCACGGGCCCACCATGAATATTCCAATACTGCCTGTCTGTGCATTGTAATATAGACTTTACCACCGACGCCCCCACCACATCTGTCAAAAAAGGCTTACCACGTATAAAACATTTTTATCATCGACTAGGTCACTATACTGCACATCAAAACAAAATATTTTGCAAGCAAAAGCAAATCCTTTTTTCCTTTACTTTTTTTACTCTTGAGTGAATATCACATCATATCACATCAGATTGTGATTCTCTCCAGCTTTTCTTTCAGATGTTATCAGTACTGTATTGTAATCACTAGAATTTTAAATATTTATTACTATTTTCTTGTCTATAAAATACCTTTGCTTGTATACCACTACCGCACCGCACACAGACTACAAAACTGACGCAAAAGAAAGTAAAAGAAAGAGAATAGGGAAAGCGGCATTGTCGACACTATACTTTCTCACATTTCATACAAGACATTGTGCTGACCTTTGAGCTTATTACGCTTGTGAGATCAAGCTGATGTTGCACATTACTGGCTTCATATTATTGATATTCGTGATATATGGCTTTGATGGTACGCTTGCTTGGTTTTTTGTAATTCATACAAAGATGTACACAAGACAAGAGGGCGACAAGACAGTAAAAAAAATTTCGAAAAGGATTCTTTGAATCACGTTTGATTTTTTTTTTTTTTTTTTTTGGAGTAGGTAATACCGATAATAATAGTAATAAGAGTAGGCACATTGAATATTCTAATAAACTGTTAGGCTGTTTGTGCGTTTGCTGCTGGAGTTGCATGTTTTCATCAGTTTTCATTCATTCATTCATGTGGGAAAGTGCAAGCATGCATGCATAAATGACTACTACTACCTACCTACTTAACGCATACAACATACTACTTGAAGTTTTCTCGACTGGAATAAATAGAGTGCTTATGGTAAAAGTGTGGTTTGAAGGATTGAAAAATAAAGGAAACCAGTATAACGACAACACAGTGATTATTTTGTATTGATTGGCTATATCATCATCGTATGTCGTCAGTAAAAAAAAAAAAAACTTTGATCATGATAAAATGAAAACTAAATGAAGAAGAAACCTTGTTGCTTGATCTCTGATTTCTGTTCATTCTTCCATGTATATACTCCTATGCTTTTCTGTCCTTCAGTCTTTTTTCCGTTTTTTCCTCTGCTGACTGCCTGCTTTGCTTACGTTCCAAACTAAAGCTCCTTTATAAAGCTGTTGTGAAAAGTTAAGTGAACCGTGACTAATTTGACGTAATGCTTAATACTACTAACATGACTGATATGAGCTCAGTCAGTCACTATTTTATTTTTTATATAGAGCCAGCAAGCAAGCAACAATAAAACAAGAGAAATACAAGTTCATTAAATTTCACAACTGAGTAGTTACTTGTCACTCTCTCCGCTACGGTGAGAGTAATGAAAAAGAATGATGAAAATGGAAATGAGAGCTAGCTGCAGCAGCGTGCAGTAGTAGTTTTGTTCTATTCTTTCTCCTTGCCCCTCATTTTATGGCAAAAGCAAGCATCACGTGAGTATGAATATGAATCCAGCTATATAAGCGAAATACTTTTCCTGATATAGTCTTGACTCTGTTCTCCTCCAGTTAGTTTACAAAGGACAATAAGTATGTGCATAAAATGTTCCGAGTAAAATAAAATGATGAGATTGCTTCATTTCATGTCATAAGAATTCTACAGTCACATCATATCTGACGATTTATCATTGTTTCCGCTTCCATCATACACAATCCGGCAACCGTATCGTAATCCGTATATTTTCAATTGTAAATCCAATGGAGTGATAGATAGAGAGGTAGGGAGAGAGAGAAGAGAAAATAAAATCACTTTTGTGGAATTCAATTTTACCCCCAAAGAATGCCTACTTAAATTAGCAACTTCATTCTTATTATAGCTTCAAGCTAAAGTTTTCATTAGCAGATAAAAGCAAGCTGGGAAGAGTGCGGAAAATTTGATTTTCTTTATCATCATAATTACCTATACTCGCATGGTATTTAGCAACAGCAGCGCAGCGCAATTAGGAGGTAAAAAAGTAAACTCGGAAACGCCATCAAAGTAATTTTATTTTACGAAGTAGTCCAATAAATGTAGTTTATGTGCAAGTATGTGCATTTATTTCCTTGTAAAAAAATACGCACTCCCATCACTGATTTCCATATATAACTATCATCCTAGCCAATTGTAGTAATACTCTTTAATCTTTGCTGTGTATTTCATTCCGTTAGACGTATAAAGTAGGCACATGGGATTTTGTTGTATGTATATATAATTATTTAAATAATTTATGGTCAATTTAGTTAATGCGTTTTATTATCAGTATCATGAGTGCTGTGAATGGTAATGCCTTCCGAGAGGAAGAGGGAGAGAAAGCCGTTAAAACATGGGGGAAACTGCCAAACAGGAAAAGAAAACGTTGGGAGTTGTCACAATTCTCTGCATTTCCACAGAAAACCGTACTTGGTGTGTCTCCCTTGGACTACTAAACTCTAATACACACCAATGCAACATAACAGTAGTCATTGTGCCATGGCCTGCCTGACTGCAGAGTGCAGAGAATGGAAATTTGCATCTTTATTTTATTGGTGCTTAGCCAGCATAGCAGACTAAATGCCACTTGGTAAATACTTCATAATAAAAATAAAATACATTTTATAGTTCATACACACGTGCAATAAAGCTATATAACACTTTTGTAGGTGTGCATATATGATATGTGAATTGCTTTAGAAACACCCAAAATATTATAAATTTTTATT
>JAHZMZ010005320.1:0-12203 GCA_027743805.1 Lepidocyrtoides sp. E14
CTTACAAATTAAAGTTTTAGGACAAATGATCACACTGCATATAAACAAATACAATACACAATGGATCATTTTATATGGTCATAGAGTACAGATGCATTATTGGTAATGTAACTGTAAACCAGTGAATGTTTAAAGTGATAATGATATTTTTGGTGTAATGGAAGAAAAAAAAAGTAATATAAAAAAATGAAGGGAAATAGGCTATCATTTCAAGTCATCTTTTCAGTGCAATGAACAAAAATGCACCTGCTTCACATCAAAAAGCTAAGCTGTGTAAGTGTAATGCTTAGGTAAGCCTGCCTGCACGCGGTATAGCACATACACACATAGTTTATTATAAACAGAGTTCATTATCATTATTACATTACACACACTACACGTAATAATCCCTACCACTACTACTACTACTACCGCTAAATGTACTTTTTTTGAGACTCACGATTTGCCAGTAAAAAAATATGAAACATTCTATTTCTGTTGCAATTCTTAATCACATTTTTAAGTTTTATGACAACCTAAGTCTGGCCTGGTCTATTCCACTCTAACTCAGACACAAGACAGAAGAGAACCATCACCACCCGAAATTGCATAGAATGCAGGTATGCATATCTGTAGTATATGAATTATGTTTATTTAGCAGCATGATAATTTGCACAGGTAGATGTATGCTAACTTATTGACGAGTTTGCAGGGTACTTTTTTAAAAGTAGAGTTGTTGTTAGTTTGCTTGATTTGTTGCTTGGATGAAACATACTTTACACTTTTTTTTGTTCTTGACCATGCCAGCAAAGTAAAAATGGAAAATAAAAGGGTACCAATAAATATAGGATATGGCAATAAAAAAAATTATGTGTGCTGTACTTTACAAGTTGCAAAGAAGTGATGCATCGTCAAAAATGCAGAAAATAAATATTGGTGAATCGTGCAGTAGAAAAATGAGATCTCTGCATGCTAAAAGTAGAAGTAAGTAAATTTAACATTGTATATAAGCGACAGACCTCCTGCTTCTACGGATGAATGAGTTTGATAGAAAACTGTACACTTTTCATTAGGCATTAGGTTCACAGAGTTGCACAAAAAAAAATGCAAACATGAGTTCAATAGATTGTTAAAGTTGAAATCTATCCTTATCATAAGTATTAATGTGTAGGGATTTATTCACAAATTCAGAAATGATGTCGTATTATATTGGAAAGGGAAATAATAGATGACCAATCATGTGAAATGTGAATTGTAAACTAGTAAATTATCTTATCTTGGTACATATTTTATTTCATTCCTATTATTGTTTAAGATATTGTTAAAACGAACAATTGTTACAGCTTGTAAAATATTTTTGAGTTTCACAAAATATTTTTGGCTAAAACGGTGTAGTGAGAGTGCGAATATGACGATAAAGTCAGCAAAGAGAATCTGTGCATGCGCCTATTTTAATTAATATGAAATTGATGACACGGTTGACACTAGCCGGTGTTCGTTCTTACTCGCTATTGGCACCTTTTAATGAGGGTGTGTAGTTTATGAAGGTCAACCAAATGTACAGACAGACAGTCGTTAACCCATAATTATTAAGTCCTTTTTAAACACATAAATTGGTTATTATACGGACCAATTCATGCATTCAACAAAATTCGACATTTTAATATTCTCATTTTCATTGTTCATCCTGATTATTAAAAAGCTTATGCGTATAAATCTTTTTCGTTTACATGGCATATTATTTATCATGAGCTCCTTTTCCTTTCCTTCTATTTTTTGTACTAAATACTACACACGCCAGCCAAGATAAATTGGAAAGAAAAATGCAACAGAAGTGCAATTTTCCAATGCACTGCTGCTGTCGTGATCATGGTTAGCGATAGAGATAAAAAGGTAAAAAGACCTAGTGTAGGTCTGTCTTGTTGTTGGGGTGTGTCTCCTATCATCACCAATCTCCTTCACTTTAGCAAAACAGCTTCAATTTGCTAATCATCGCTCGTCATCAGCATCATCATCATCATCATCTCAACCACCATCTCATCGCATCATTCATCAAAATCTTGAAAAAAAAGCTATAAAGTGATTTTTTATGCTGTTTTCCTACAAACTGCACTAAAAACTTATAACCTGTCTCTATTTATCTTTCGTTCCTCTAATCCTAATCTATAATCTGTTCTAACGAGCCAATAAAATTGTTCCGAGTTGAGTGTGTCTGTGTGCTCTCTCAAGAAGTTGGGGGAAAAAATGATTGATTTTGAACATGTGTGTTGCACAGATCAACAACGAATAACACTGAACCAAACGAAACCAAAACTGCACTGCTTTATATTTTTTTTTTCATTTTAAAGAGAAAACTTTTTCAAAATGCTGTATCAAGTATGCATACCTACAATCTACCAAAAATCATTATCATAATGCATTTTTTTACTTGTTATTTTGCCAGGAATACTAACAAGCATACCACTTCACAGTTCACATGAGCATATACCTAACTTTTACACATGCATTTCTACATTAGCATTCATTCCTCCGAAAGAAATGAAAATGAAGTATTTACTTCACTTTAAAAAAAAAAAAAAAAGATGTGTCATTCTTTAAAACAAAATAGTTCAGAACAGTCCAAGCCTAGCCAATGATGAGCATGGCATCATAACATTTAACTTGGCAAGCACGCTTATTATTACAGCCCATCATCTACTACTACTATCCACCCTCTCCTCCAGCTCCAGTCTACACAGTTGTTGTAGTATGTAATAAGCCATAAAAATATAAAGTTGTTATGTTTTTTAAAGTTATATGATTTATGCTTTGTTTTTCTTCACTTGACGAATTATTGAGTCTGATGCTGCAACATTTTCGATGAGCACATGTCCTTGTATTTGCTTGACTTGCAAAATACCCGACTGACATGCTTCAAGTTTTAGTAGATGTGATTGCATTTTGCTACTTACTACTGATGATGATGCTGTGTGCTATGCTGGAAAGAGAAGGAGAAAATGGGAGTTATGATAATGATCAGTCATTTCCTTCTTTCATGCCATCATGCTGGATTGGCTGGATTAGTACTGCTGCCACTACTGGATATGGATACTGATGCTGTGTGCTCTTGCTATGACGACGATGATTACGATGATGATGATGATGAGGCTTAAAAGGAATAATTTTGCAGGGAATCTAGCGTAGCGAAGCATAATTATTGGCTTACGTTTTTATCTACCTAGAAATATACTCTTCTCTCTAGTCTTTGCCTTGCCTTGTATTTATTTATTTATCTACCATGTAGCCACTTTTTTTTCTTCTTATTTTCAGAGAGACAGACAATCAGTTTCGTTAGACTACCCGAGTCACTCACTCATATATATTTTTTTCCTTTTGACTACTAATTTTTGGTCTACCAAAGATGACGAACATCATTACCATCAACATGTTAATATTTTTGCCGCTGCTGCTGCTGCTTCTAGTAGTTTATATATAGTTTGTTGTTTTTCTTCATATACAAATTCACTTCCATTATTCACTTCTCTTTGCTCATCATCATTATCATATGCATAACTCTTGAGAGAGATTGTACACATAATTATCATTATTATTGGCATTTTTATATTGAAATTTGTTTGGCTAGTGAAAAAATTTACTGCATACGATTAATGCAAGGTGAATATTAGTATTTTTATGTTAGTTGAACATGGACACACCACTATTTTACTACGACTTCTACAAGTATGTTTATTATCATCATCACCAACAACAAAGCAAAGCGACGAGGTCGCGACGATGCGAGAATAATTATGTTCATTGGAGAACAGCATAGCACATCAAGCAGTTTGAAAAAAATACAGGGAAGGAAAAATTTATTTTTCTTGAATATTATTACAACCGAACGCAGTGTTGACTGAATACTGCACATGCACTGGACACATCATCACATGAAACATGCCAATGCAATTCTAGTGAGTCATTCAGCCAGTGATGATGATGATGATGATGGTAGTAGTGGTGGTGAATTTAATGGTATCATTGTTCATTGTACGTGCATGCATAAATGCACACCATTATCCTCCTCCCTCATCATAAGAACAAGATTTATCTGAAAGACTACTGCTGCAGAAGCCAAAACAACAAGCGTTCCTTGCATTTTCGCTTTTCGCATTGTTTTCCTTTGTGTGTCCGTGTTTTTCTCTTTTGCAACCTGTCCGTCTCTCTACCTGTTTTCTTGGAGGCATGAATTCTAAATTTTGTAAAGATTCCTAATTGTTTTTTGCTGTCTTCATCATCGCTATCACGTGTTTGTCTATTTCAATGTGCAAGCTATCATTATTACCATTACATAAATATTTATTGTGCTGCGTTACTACTACTACTACTACCATCACCATCACAGTAGTACGAGGTGGTACTATCACTACTACATACTAAAAATGTCATACGTCATGATAAGTCATGAATCATGACTATCACCATCACTTTTTTTTGTTCACCTTTCTTCGTCGTCGCTGTCATGACGTCGTGATATTCAATCAAGTATCTATACTCGCAAATGCAATTTACTTGCATCATCAGATTTAAACTTTATTGGGGACAGGCTTCTTTTTAAAAAAAATATCGATTATAATATGAGCATGTGCAAAATAATAAAAGTTTCTGCGCTGCTGCAAGCACAAAAAAATCATTTTCGTTTCCCCTCCTCCTCTTTTAACATTATTATCCGTCCTGCATCATTTCTACTGACATGGCGTTGTCGTCGTCATCAAAAACCGAAAGTCATTTATATTTTTTTTTTGCAGCATGCATTTGTACTACGTTATATATAACTGCTGCTGCTGCACATTCACACATTGCACTCATTTTTTACCTCTATAACTTCTCTCCTCAGTTCAAAAAGATCCAAAATGATTCTCTCTCATTTTCTTCAATTCGCTGATAAAAGTCATGAAAAAAGGATTCCAATTAGATGAGTCAGCAGAAAACAAGGAGCAGCTATAGATAGTAGTAGTAGTAGTGGTAACAGCGTCCTCACATACCCAATCATGACAATGATGATAATTTGCTGAACAGCCCATGTCAAGCGTTCACTGTTTCTCACTCAAACCCAAAAGGCAGCAGCGTCAAAAAAATATATAATATAATCCTTCAACCAAGTCAAGTCAGTCAATCCAATCTCACAGGTCTACACAGGAAAGGTATGTATAATATACTTAAAAAGATTCTTTACAAAAATCTCTCAAGCGTGGAGGACCACATATTCATACATTCATCATCATGAGCATAACTTGTAGTAGCAGTAGTAATATTGACTACCATGGGAAAAAAACTATCTTCATGCTACTTCAGAGACTCACATAATATCATATAGTTAGATAATATTACATATTATTTTTGTGGTTTTTTTGACATACACAAAAAAAATTTCTATATTTTTGCTTGTTTAAAAAGTAACAAGAAATACAATATTGTTTGTGTATGGTTCATAATGTGACACAAAAGAAGACATGAGTTGTGCTGTACAAAAAGTTTTGATGTTGTCCCGATGGACATATATTTTTATAGGTGGTTGCTGCTGTTGTGGCGAAAAAAAATAAATAACATGATCCCTCTTGTACTACATATTATACTGCATTGCATTCAAAGTACATAATGTACTATCATGTAGTTGCCTGTGTAGTTTGAACGGAATTGAATTGCATTCAGAAATAAGCTTACTACTATAAATGTACTTACTGCTGCTATTATTATTACTGCTTTGACTACATACTACCAACATATAGAAAAGTGTTGTGATTGCATCCTTCTCTTTCTCTCTCTCTCTCTCTTGTGGAAAAATGAGTCTCGTGTGAATTGTAAATCTCTCTCGCTCAATAATAAAGCTGGTTTGGTAGTTTGTTAGTAGTGCTTGTACATAAACATGAGCATAAAAATCATTCCAAGAGGAAGAAGAAGAAGAAGCAGAGCAAGAAGAATGAAGGCAATAATAGAGAAAATGTTTGAGAAAATTGGTGCACATTTTTGGTTCAGATGTGTTTCTTCAGATGACAAAAAAAGGAAAAGGAGATTTTAAGTTATGATGATGCTATATGACGATGAAGCTCTGATGGTAATGGTTGTGATGTTGTTGGTAGAGAAAAAGGGTTGAAGGGAAAATATGGAAACGTGAAGAGGAAGGGAATATAATTTAAGGGAAAAGTGGAAGGGGCAATACCGGTAGTGAAAAGTAATATAAAAAGTGAAATATGTGGAGCAGTAGTGGCATCAGCAGCAAAATCACAAGTGCCATATAGTCATCCTTCTTGTTTTTGTGTTTCCTTTTTACTTGCCTTGCCGTATTTATTTACATTTTTTTCTTCGAAGAAAAAGAAGGAACTACATGCTTACTACCCGTTGAACTAGTAGCTGTGATAGTGCTGTTGGTAGTAAAATAATGGCAATGGGAAAGAATAAAAGAAAACGTGCCACTCTGAAAAGAAAAAAAGGATTCCAAAAAAGGAGCATATAGAAACTCATCATCATGTGATGTGATATGATGATACTTTTTTTTCTATTTTGTTGGTGGTGGTGGTGGTAGTGCTTTTGCTTGCTGGTATATTATTCCATGGCTTTTTCAACTACTTGCTTTAAGTTTTACTCCTTTTTTTCTTTCTTTCTTTCTCTCTCTCTCTCTCTCTCTGCTTTGTTGAGTTGAGTGTGTGGAGATATTTTTGCCAGTTATGCATCTGCAATGCGGCACCACCTTCTTCTCAGCCACTTACTAAAAACTACTACTACTACTACCGCTGCTGCTGCTTCTTTTTCCTATACATACTCACTGAACACAAAAGTTCTCTTGGAAAATTCACAATGTTTTTTGGTCGATCAGAGTAGTAGTAGTAATAGTAGTGGGTAGTCTCGCTTGCGATAAAAGCCTTTTAGTAGAATCGAGAGCAAAAGCAGCAGCTCAGCTTTTTTTTCTTAATATCATGTGTACCTACTTCTCACTTGCGTTTCATTTTTGCTGCCAGAGCTAAAGTAAGTTTGGGTCGGTTGCCTTGAATTCAAACACTTATTTTGTTCAGTCTCCTCATGTTCAACTTGTTCCACAAAATGAAGGGAAAAATGTTCCGTGTGACTGGGAAAATGAGAAGTATGAGAACAAGACAAGACGACAAAGTACATGTACTAGTAGATGTAGTAGTAGTAGTAGTAGTAGAGTAACAACACAATGTTGCTTAAATACTTTACGCTTTACACAAAAATTTTTTTAGTGGAGTGTGTGAGAAGGAAGAAAAGAGTATAAATAAGTGTTTCTGGAGGAAACGGAGGACTTTGGAGGGAGTTGTGTCTTTAAGCATGGTTGAATGGAAGTATTATATTAAGTCTTGTAGTAGTAGAGATGTATCTGCCTACTCACACGTAGTTATAAGCAGTATGAAATGGTATGCTACTACTGACTGATGGTGATGATGATGAAACAAAATGAAAAGAGAGTCACAAGACAGCTCTAGCGAGAGCATGAAAAATGATATATTGTAAATAGGAGCAAGGCTTTACAAACAGAAAAGCAGCAAATGAAGAAGAAGAAGGAGGAGGAAGCAGGCAGGCATGCAGGAATTAACAAGCTTGTTTTGCTAGCAAAATGATGATGACGGGAGTGACGAGCTTGTGATATCATTTGTATTGTGAATCCGATATTAAACTAGTGCCTAACTAGGTAAACAATCATTCATTTTTTACATTGCTTAGATGGAGACCGGTGCCGGTGGTGCCTTGGAGAGAGAAAACTACATGGCAAACAAAGTTTTTTTTTACGATTGATTGTGCTCTGTCTCCATTTATTCGGTAGGATAAAAAAAGGCGGAATGAGAATAAAAATGTCCTTTTTACATGGTTAAAAATTTATTCGGTGCAAAATTGTAGGCACGTACGTAGGTATACGTAGTTCAATAGATATAAAACCACGCAATATTGATGATGATGATGATGATCACCATCATCATCGTGCTTCATCATCAAAAACTTGTATGCTTAAGTTAACTTGGTTCTAATGAAATTGACTTTTTTCAAGAAAATTGCTACATATTTTTTTTTCTCCCTTCCTACCTCTCTCCCTTCTACTTTTTTTCCTTACAAATACAAAATGATCTTTTTGTGTGTTCAATGGAAAATCAGGAGAATACGAAATAAAAATTTGAACAGCTTCATTTTTTTCCTACTTTTATCTGGCTCATCGTCAGTTTTTTCAAAAGACAACAGCTGCATGCTTATTACGTATATATACCTCCTATTCAATAAAAACTGTGCAGGTTTTTTTTTAACTTGAAATCCATACAAGTTGGGATTGAGAAGCCGAGCAGGAAAAAAAGCTGAATGAGTGAGTGAGTAGTAAAATAAGTAGTATTGAGAAACGAAATAAAAGCTGATTGTAAACCGACTTAATATTCTGAAAAGTCAAAAGCCACCACACATACATGGAAGCATGTGAAAGATAATATGATGTACCATACCAGCAAGAATGTTTGGTTATAGTAGGTGGGGGAAAACATCTCCAAAAATAGACAACAACTCAACTGAGACCTTGCGTTCACGCTTTTACGGAGAAGAAAAGGAAAACGAAGGAAAAGAAACAAAAAAGTAAGAATGCATATAAAAATAAAAGAGTAAAGTAGACTAAATACATGTCTACATAGAAATTCAAGATTTAAGAGGAAGAAGAGGAGGAAGAAAACCCATCGCGTAACCATCACCATCATGAGGATGATGATGATCATGATGACGATGAAGAAAAACTGTCGATTCGATCCATCCGTTCATCCATCCACCAAAAAGGAAAAATAATACAGAAGAAGAAACAAAATGCATGTAAAAAACGTGCTTACGTTATTTTTCACGTAGGTACTCGCACATTACACACACGTTTGAAACTCGCATGAGAGGAAAAAAAAAGAAAATGTTTCAGTTTCTCATTTCATTCTCGATTTTTTTTTGAAAGCCCAACACACATAATACTACTACTACTACTACTACAACAAACGTGTGTCATTGTATGTAAGCCAGTACAGCACATTCATTTCTAATTCATACGTAATCCCAGTTTACCACACATTTACATTCTCTTCGAAATCGTCATGCTGCTGCTGGTGTGGTGTGACGTGGCATGGTGTGTATGCAGTATGCATGCACCAGCTTGTAGGACAGGACAGGCAAAAATGAAAAAAAAAAGAACGGAAGGAAAGAGAATGGTAAGAGTGGAAAGAAAACGGCTATTTTTGTACATTTATCAATTTAGTACCAGGGAAAAAGTCAATGGAGCATGGATAAACGATGGAGTCATAAAACACAAGACGAGAAAAAAAAATAACATGAGCATAATAATAATAATGGTGTGCATTAAACTTATATTATATTCATGTAGTGGAGACGGAGACACGGAGGAGGTGGGATGATTCATGATGCATTCGCGTAAAAGTGTTTTTTTTTGTCCTTTTTTGCGTGTTAATTATCATTACATTTTCTGATGAAGATACCATTTCGTGTGTATATGTACTATCATTGGTAGGAAAGTAAAGTGCATCAAAAAGATAATATGATGCCGTCGCTGCTGCTGCTGCGTGCATGCATGCCATGTATGTATACAAAAACATAAAAGTCATTTGTTTGTGACCACCATTCTGATGATGATGAAAACAGAAGTAGTATGAGCAGGAGCAAACTAGCAGTTTTATATTTTAACATACTCATTCATTCATCTTTTCGTTTTTCTCAGTAGTAAAGCACCAAAGAGAGACAAAAAAATGTGAGTAAAGTAAGTAGCAAGAGAAATTTCCCATGAGAAGACAAGGACCAGTCAGGAACCAACGCAATTTGCATATTAAAAACGAAAAGAGTTCTTGAACTTTTCCTATGCAAAAAAAACGAACCATAATATAAGAACTAGTTTTTTTTCCTCTTCCTTCCTGTCCAACTTTTTACCATACTTACTTCCGTCTCTTCCACTTTTCTTTTTCATCTTTCTATCTCTTTGATCTCTCTCGCTTTACTGATTTTTTCCCCTTCTTTTGTCTATGAAAAAGTTTTTTTTTTTTTAATTTAAAAAGTGATGAAAGCAAATCGCTTCTAAAAGGCGAGTAGTGTTTTATTTTAAAAGAAAAAAAACTCTGCAATCAGCCTTTTTGATGCCTTTGCTCATAAATGTTTTTTTTTGTCAAAAACCCATTTTAATTAGTGAATTCATTACACATGAAAAATCAAAGGGTAATAAAACATAAAACACATATTCTATTTTGTTGAAAGCACACCAATTTATTTTACTGTCTGTCTCGCTTACTAATGATGATTCCTTTTTCGTTTATTATTTTTTTTTTTTTCTCCTTTTATGTTGTATTGCTACTGCCGCCGCTGCGTGTTTTTCAACTTTATGTCTTCTATCTTACTGCCTTTTGTTGTCTTGTTTGTCCTCTGGGAAAAAATATGAAATATTTTTCATCTTTTTTTTTGCTCTCCTTCATATTATCCTGGTTTATGGAAGTAGCAAAATAATACAATGCAGTTCTACATTATATTTATAATATTATTTTCTGTTGTGGTCTGGTCTAGAGACGGTAAATCATCATGGATACGATGATGATGATGATGGTATACATAATAGCATGCAAGTGTTATTATTACAAGTAAAATATCATGACTACAATGACTTTGACGTGATATATGGGAAAACACAAGAAAATCCAAAGTTATTATTGCCACTCTTTCTTTCTCTCTCTCTTTTACATTTTCTCTCTGTAGTGTTTTATGAGAGACAAAAATAAGACTACACACTGAAGAATATTAATGCATGATATTTTGAAACTGTGTACATGCTACACAACCAAACTTATGAACAAAGTATCTAAGCAGTATATTCTACAAACACGGTATTTTGTAGTAAAAAAATCATCATTAGTATCACCACAGTGATCGAGCATTCTAGCAGCAGACTAAATACAAAGACATATATAACGCAACAAAAACAGCATGTAAGAAAGCCGGCTTGAAAACGAGTGAGCGAATAGAATGGAAAGGCTTTTGTGTTGTTGTGGCTGATGATAAAGCACGGGAGTGAGCAGGCTCAGTAGTAAATACCCGATATGGATTTTATTTTCTCTTGTTTGCCTGACTGGGTTCTACTAGATATGCTGCTCGTTTCTCCTGAAAAAAAGTGTAGGGTAGATGGCTGAATCTGAATTCAACTTGGAAACAGCCGGAGAGCCGACATACGGCAAAGTGCATATGTTTGCCAAAAAAAACGACATGGGAAGCACACGTAACACGTACAACGTATTTGGATATAAATACATGGAATGTGTGATGCAGGCAGGCATGCCAGACAGACAAATGGCGATCGAATTCTGGAAACTCCAGTAGCAGAGAGTGAGTGGGGAAAATAACATAGAGACAAATCTGGAGTGTGTATTCCTGTTTTGGAAAAAGTGAGACAAGAAGACGAGCAGCAGCAATGGTAGTAGTGGAAGGACATAAGCATGGATGAATGCATGCATGCTCACGTATGCATTATCAATATTACTTTTTTTTACTATGAAGGAGAAAGGAAGACATAGAGAGAAAGACTGGAGAAAAACTTTTTTTCATTTTCTCCGGGATCAAGTCAAACTGAATGAATGGATCAATAATACAGTGATATGGGAATAGGAGAGTGAAAATTGAAAAATAATGAAATTGTATTATTATTTTTTTTTGGTTCACTCACCTTTAATCAGTCTCTGAATGATAACCTCCCGATCCTCCTCCGAATAAGGTTCTGCGAGTACGATGAGTAGGTAAGAGCCGGTAAGTGGGGACAAGGCTCCTCGTTCCATTCCTTCTGTCCCAGAGTCAACACCGGTGGCACCCATGTCTCCTCCTCCAGTGTTTTGATCAGTTAATGAGGAATCAGCAGTGGTGCTGGAGGGTACTGTACTGATGTTACTGTCTTGAGTGGTCATCCCACTACCACCACCACTACCAGCCCCACCTTCACTATCCCTATTTCCGGTCTCCATATTTTATATTCTAACTTATTTTTTATATCCTCCTCAAAAAAAAACAAATCTTTTCTTTTATTGTTCCCTTTTTACTCTTTGCCGCCGCACTTGACTTGAATCACTCAGGGGCACTTATTCAGGACAAAATCATATAATCTTTTATGTTTGGAAGCACTCTTTCTTCAAAATATACTACGAAAAAAATGCATTCACACCATCACATTGAATATTTTTTTT
>JAHZMZ010005321.1:0-15866 GCA_027743805.1 Lepidocyrtoides sp. E14
ATATTATATAAGTTATCATGACGTCTTTTTCGACGCTTTCGATAGTTTCTTCTCAGAATTTACATTCTTCTAGTTATTTTTTATTTCAATAAATAAACACGTCCCACGACATCCGGCCCGGGAGTTCTAGCTACATGTTTTTCAACACTTGGAAAGGTCTTGTTATGCAATTTTGTTTAAGTCATTCGTCTCCATATTATAATTATGAATGTGAAACTTTTATTCTCTATGAGAAACAGTATTAAAAAAAAGTAAATGAATGCTACCAGGCATAGGTATACTCATTGCACGATTTTTTATGCACATATCATTTTCTTTTGTAGAATATTGTCAACATTTTTCTGGTATGTGGTAACAGTAAAGTAAATTAGAATCCATGCTAATGTAATTTAAACAAATTGAGTTCACTCAGTGAGCATCAACAGTTTTTTTTTAGTTTAGATGTGAAAAATGTTCGTTTTTTCATGAATGTGTGTATTATACAGCTTATGCAAATATGATGCAAATAAGCATTCTTCTTCATGAATTTTTTATATTGACACCGTTTGCTTTTCTACGTGTTGCGAGCAACAGGAGGGTGTTATACAATATGTCTTCTGTGTGGTGTAGTATGTATTTGCTTATTGTTCATTATTATTATTATGGCATGCAAGTGTTGATTTTTTCAGATAATATTTCACTTGCCTTCTCAGCTTTTGTAAGTACATGAGGGTAACAAGTTGTGAATGCATGGGTTTTTGTAAAAATTGACTTTTTTATTGGGAAAAATTGTTTACTTACTTACGTCGGCGTGCAGTTCACTAATGTACTAATGTATTACTACTATAAAATGCAAACAAAAAGGTCGCAAGTTCGACTTAAACAATAGAGTCTGGTTGGATAACTTATTATGTATTATAATGATATGTTGTGCTTATATTGGTACTGTACACAGACAGACATAATAATAATATAGATGCTTATCTGTCATTATGTTTCTCGAGCATTTGTAATTGTAACAAATAAGGCAATCATGTTCTCCCTTTTGTCACATTCACTAGTGTACTTTTTTCTTTGAGATTTTAATAAATAATTAATATTAATAGCAAAATATTAGAAGTACTTGACTGACTACAGCGGCTGGCAATGAAATTGAATGTAAAGATTTACCAATAGTGAAGGAACACACGCGACCAGAAAAAAATACGTGTACACGTCCTGAATGTAATATTACTAAAAGTAATGCTTTGACTAATTTTCTATGAGAATGTTTGCAGTTTTATATTGGAGTGTCTTTGTTTCATTAAGAAGGGTGTAGGATTTCTGTGCATTAGTATCAATACACTTCATTTGAAAACTGACACAACTTCAAGCTACAAGCTTAATGTCCTAGGTCTTCAACAAGAAAAAAGATAAGGACATAATGTCTTTAATATACTGTAGAGAATAAATCTGTGACAATTTGGAGGAGAGGTCCACCCACACCTCAAGAGCTAAGCTGACATATAAACATATACGAAGGATTTTGAACGGAACATAACCATTTAATCGTCTTTATTTCTGTGCAAATCAAGGATATCTTCTTCACAATCACAGTTGTGACGACGTAATCGTCTTGTACTCTTTGCAAAATACCCTAAATGGGAATTCAGCTATTGTGTAGTGAACTTGATTTTGAAAAAAAAATCATGGATTTACTTCTCCGCGGATTATCTTGCGTTTGCTCTACAATTAAAAAAAAGTGTTGAGTTGAAATTGTTTATTGACGTGTGGGGGGCGTCATGCAAATGAGTCTCATAAATTGCTTAAGAAAGGTGTACCATGTAATGGCAGTGAAACCGATAAAAATGTCATCACCAGAATTTTCTTCACCTGAATAACCGAGAACGTTACGAGATGATTGTTTTTTTAAAAAGTTCATCACTCAGTTGGTGTCAAAAGACATGTCTACGGATTTTTTTTTTCGTATTGCGGAGTATGTAGTTAGAGATCATTATGTTAGTGAGTGGATTTATTTGGTAGCTTGTTCAAGTCCTTGTAATTGCAATAATTTTTTCGTGTTTGGGTGATATGGTGGGCAGAGGATGAATAATTGGCCAAAAACGACACCAGAGCTAAAGAAGAGATGCTGTTATGTGCCATCCATAAATTATGTGACACTCTAGAAATATCTTGTACGGCGCCCTTACCACTGTTTCACTTTTAATAATTGGAATGATCGTCTTGTTTGCTACTGCTGCATTATACTTTTAAAGTGTTGCTCCTCCACTGGCGTTTTTCTTGCATAATGCCTTATTCACCATCTTTACAAAGTCTGCTTGAGCAACGTGATGATGATGATAATATGCTAATAATAATAATAATAAGAGTGCACCTTGAATCGTGAAATGTTTGTTAATCGGTTGGAAAGACAATTTTTATTTGATTAACGTCTATTTACGGGTTGATGTGTTATGTAATAATAGACTAGTAGGCAAATTATTCTGAGATGAACTTTATCTAGCAGACTGAACAAGATTATGAATGGGCTCCATATTACCTTTGTTGAATCAATTATGCATGCAAAATTGTCTATCTTTAGAAAAAATATATATGTATTGTATCATGCATTCTGTGTAGTTCATGTATTTGTGTGGGAGGGAAAACAAGAAGTTAGTCATTCTGCATGTCAATTCACTTGAAGAGAGAAAAAGTGTTGTGTGAATGCGTGCCTCTGTTTTTCGAGAGCGAAACAATTGTTTTGCTTCCCAATTATCTAAATGTTTTTGGCTTTATACTATGACAGTTTACAAGCTCAGCTAAGGAAGCTGTCCAAACGAAAATTGGTACATGGTTCCATCACCTCCACGGATTCTGGAGTTGTCTCACTTCGCATACTCAGTGAGAATGAACGCAAGGCGGCTGAAGAGCGGTTGGCGCAACTGGACAAGGACATGGATATCAAAAGAGCAGAAATTAAAAGGCTTACTTCCCGGCTGGAACGGCTTGACCCATCTGCCGAGTAAGTTGACCTAGTTCAACTCTTTGAGTTGCTAAAAAAAATTTATTATCTAGTTGTATTCAGCATAATTTATTCATTGTTTACAATGCCTTTTTGAACACCTCGTCCTAGATGATACAAGGTAGTAGTGATGATGATAGCAATTAAAACCTACGTACATAAAAAAAATACTTCAATGCAATGGTTTGTTTTGATGGCATTAAGCCTTAACACACACTTGGCAATTTGTATTTTTAGCAAGATGGCAACTTAAAAGATGCAGATCATTATCACTGCTAGCAAAGTTGGCATTAATGGTAGCTTCATTAGGCTCATGCAAAATATTTATTTTTAATGTCTAAAAGAACATAAAAATATTGATTGATGGGCAATTTGATTTATCTACCTAAAGTTCTGTAATTTGAGCCCAGGAACGTTGTTACTTCAATGTTAATGTAAAAAGTAAAAAAAAAACTTAATTACTCTGCATTTTGCCAAGAGCCCTTTGCGAGTCGACAGTAAATTGGTTTCTAAAACAAAATCCGGTCTGTCCGCACGATAACTCAAAAACTACTCGACGGATCAACGCCAAATTTTGCATACAAATATATTGAGTGAATACCTTTCATGGGATTGATTTTCAGAAAAATCCGACAACCCTAGCGGTTAATGACGGTTAATGGATCTCATGAACGGTATTGAACTCGTGCATTTAGTTTTCACTATAAAGTTTTTATGGGTTTTTCTTAACATCATTACATTCTCACAGTTTACACTGTTTTCGTCTTGTTTGAACGTACATCTTTGCTTCAACGAACGACACAAAATCGCTCCAACAAGAATATTGATTTGAAGTGCACATTTTATTCGTTAGTCATTCTATTCCAAAAGTTCATTTAAATGATTCGACTTGCGAAAGCTAATCAACAGGAGAACAACAGTAAGTAATGGTAACAATGAATGTATTTCTGATAACTTTCAGCATTCTTATATCCATTAAAGTTCGCAGAAAGATCTACATTTTCGACAAATAAACAATAAATCATTTAAATGAATCTAAAGAATGTTCATTCGTGGACACGTTATTTGACCACTGTGATGTCTCTCGTATCCAAAAACAAATTTGAAACTGAAAAGCACTTTCAGGGTGCCCATGTATCATCATGGCAATTACATCATTTGTATATTCAGCCAGCATCAAGGTTTCCTTATTTGCCTACTCCATTTTATAATTTTGAGGACATGCAACTGTGTAAAACATACGTTGACGGGGTTGATGAATGACATGTGACAAACAATGGTCATTTTTGGACAAATCTACTTTTATTGTGCTCATCCAATCATCGTCAGTCATTGACTCTTGATTGTTATGTACATAACATTACACAATGTTATCGAAATTATAAATTATTGATAGGTGACCAATAGTAAAGAAGCATTGAAGCATCCTTTTCACAAGTTTAAAAAGAGAATTAGGCACTCATAATAATTTTTACTAAAACAAAGACAAAATCTTTTTTTATGTCTGCATGAACAATAGGCAATGTTGATCACAAGTTGTCATGATTATTGCTATATATCTCGTATTGTCGATAGTAATCATGTATGTTCATGTAGTTTATTGCTTTTATGGAGATGGAATAACTTGATCTTGATTCTTGAGAGTGAGAAGGAGTCTGAGTTATGTCGTAACAAAATTGTATAATATTCCGCTTTTCAAACAACGAGGAAACGTTGAGCGACTTGGTTATTGAATGGATGTGGACTTACAAATTCTTTAATTGCTATTTCTGCAGTAACATCGATGTTCGTATTCAGCAAGCTGAACTGGAATATGAGCTTGAAAGAGAGGAGCTAAACTTAATGAATTTACAAGAGGAGCGGAGAAATTTGCACACAATTTTGGATGACAATGATGCGTTCCAGAAGAGGACAGAAAACTCTTTATTTGCGTAAGTAAAGATGAGAGATAAGTTACTCATTGATAGAAGGCTTACAATTTATACTTACGTTAGTTGCTGCAGTAATGGCTAGCAACATTATGATGACTTAATGGTTTCTCATAAAAGCTCAACCATGAGAAGTTTCCTCGAAAGGTAAATTATTCATGAATAGACGTCTTTCATTTGTTGCAGTGCCCTTCCTCTCAACACATATGTAGCAATTCATTCCTTTGAGGTAGTATTTGATCCTCAGGATCCATCGTTTACCGTTGGAAAGCGAGAGGATAAGACTGGTACTTATGTCACCTGGACCCGAGATGACCTGAAAACACTCAAAAGGGGCGATCGGTTTGTGTTAAAAACGACAATTTAGCTTATCCATTTTGTACTAGGTGACGTAAACCCAATGTCCATTCCAAACTGAATTTTGATTTTTGAGTAGAATAATTGAAATCAACGGAACGATGGTAGTATCGAAAGGTGTGAACAGAGTGGAAGAATTTTGGTCTGAAGAGGAGAATTCGAATGGGGATGAAATTAATCAGGACTTGGATATTGGGTCACACCCACTAAGAATCGTTGTAGTCAGAACCCCACCACCTCCGCCGCCCCCCCGGGCGCCTACACGAGAACTTAATGTAATTAAAAGTTTATTTCTATATAACATTAAAACAACATGAACTCAATCTGCTTTGTTTCTAAAAATAATGTATAAATCTTGTACAGCTTTTAGTCTAACCAAATGTATGCTTTTAACAATTCATTTTTAGACCCTGAAAGAGGAGCTATCACTAGTTACAGCAAAATTGGAGCAAGTTTCTGTAGAGAAGCGAGATTTACAAGCACATTATCAAAAATTGCAGAAGGAACATCAGACTCGAGAAGACGAGACTGAAAAAGTTCGTAACGATACAGACAAAGTGGTCAAGGAACGCGATAATCTAAGGACCGAATCTGTCAGGCTTAAACACAGAATTTCATACTTGGAAGAACAGGTAAGCCATCTTTTGAATGTATCTTTAAATGCAGACAGACAAATACAGCCTCCCGAACCAGAACTGAAGCTTTTCAAGTTTTTTCCATTGTTTTTTCTTGACAATTTAGGTTACCGAACTGCTTCAACGAAAAGAAGCAGGAGGTATTCACTGCGTCACTGTTTTTCAAAAGGGAAATCACAAGGCTATAGTTGCAGAACCACAAAATTCAGGCAACAAGTGTTCAAAAAATTCAAATGGTAACAGACCTGTTAGTCCCAGCAGACCTCCAAGTGTGGCGTCATCCAGGTGTGTTCAAACTTTAGCATGATTTGTAGTGTAAACTTTATTTGTTTAAAAGTAGCCACATTAAGTCCTGGAGCCTCATTTTAATTACAGGAATTGTGATGGACGACAAGCTCTCAAAGCCCGTTTGTGGGAAACTTTCAGACGTGCTACTACTAGTGATTCACGATCGGTATGCTCTGTTGATTCCAATAAACAAAGTCTAGAAAATGGATACTTCAAAAAAAAGTCATCCGATAAATCCAAAAAATCAAAACCACCTCCACCTTCAAAGCCCATGAGACTATCACTACAGAGAGCCACAAGTACAACCAATGTTTATGAAAACGAAATACCAGAACTTAATCCAGGTTTGAAACGCTCCAACTTTTCGGAGAATACATTATTGCCGGACTGGATGTCAGACGATATGCGATCAGAACCTGACGGACATCATCACAAAAAACGCACAGGCAAACATCATGGAATAAGATGGCCGTCTTTAAGACCTGCAAGCAGTATGAGCTATACTATGGGCAATCGAAGTACAACAATAGCCAAATTTTGACCGACCTAAACCTATAATGTAGCATTGTATTATTGCATAGATCAAGTTTGAATGTGATTGTCAGTATTCAAAATCAGTTCGTAAATGACAAATGGACCATTGTTTATAGTTAAAGTGTTGGCATGAACAACATAATCTTTCATTTGGTCTGGTTAGCTTTACTATTATTATAAACAAATTAGTTTCAATATTGAGATAATAAATGTCCAAATATTTCAATAGTTTATTCGTGACACGTTTCAACGTTTCCGTACTCTTTGTAAATTTAAAAATACACATTATGTTATACTTATGTGAATATATCTATAAATGCTCAAAATATCAATAGTTTATACTATTAGGTAAAGATAAGTACATGAGTACTTTTTTACACGAGAAATAAAAATGTATGGTGTCTTAGCATTTAGTATAATTTACTTACGTAACTACTTATCATTTCTGAATATAAGCAATAACATGATACAAAACACAAAATTATAAAAATGTAAAATATTATAATAAATACATAATAGCGATTTACACTTGGATTAGCATAGATTACAAATCTGTAATTATTGACTTTAGGACGATAATATGTAAGTATTCAAAGAAATATTTGCAATATTTAGACATACTCCTTAGTCTCGATTGTTTCTACAACTTTCTCCGCCCTGAGTAGAATAATTTTGAAACATTGAAAGCTTTCGAATGATTGGATTTCCATTTCGGCCTCCGCGGCCAAATTTTCATATTCAGTAAAGAACTTGGTCTTGGGGGCACATTTCATTTGCGCCATTTTGATCGCTTTTTCAATGCGAAGACGCAATTTGGTAATCAGTCTTTTGTAGACTCTGATTTTCTAGAAAAAAAGTGACCAATAAAGAGTAAATAAAGGATTCAAAAACTTCAAATCAATAATTTATTTATTAAGAAATCAAAATGCAAAGCTAATAATTAGTTACCTCTGAAGCTAATTCATTTTCTTTAGACCTCAATATCCTTTCTTCTTGGAGTTGTTGTTCCAGTTGCGTTTGTCTATCACGAAGTCGAACCATGTCCGAGTCAAGTTTGTTTTTACAAACTTTGATCTCCTGAAGTAGAATTTTAGCCACAGACTCTTCTCTCTTAAGTTGAACCATAAGGGTTGGGAGGTCACTAAAGGTTTTATCGATGATCTCACCAGAGAGTTTTTGTAATCCAAAAAATTGAAAGATTTTTGATGATTTAATATCCATAGGGAGTCCGGTAAACTTTATGAGCTCCTGCAACAGGGACCCCGTTGCTTCAATATACTCATACGTTTGTTGATTTAACTCCTTTAATGTTCCTGTGACTGACTCCAGTTCCTTCTCTACCTTTTCTTTCTTCTCCACTACTTCCGCCCTTTCGCCTTGTACACGCTAAAATAATATTTGGATGGAAGAAACGAATGTTTGTACGACATAACGCAACTAAAATATAAAAATATAATTTAATTACACAGAAATTTACCACCAAAAGCTTATACACTTGTAAAAATGTTCTGTTCAGCTCTTCGATGGCAATATCGTCTTTCAGGCTAGTTTTCAATTCACCTTGTATGACCTCAGCCACCTGCAACACTGCTGAATTAAGTTCGTCACTTAAAACTGCAAGTAACAATAATAAATGGAAATGTACTTTGGCTGCATAATTTCTTTTGGTTAGTTAAGCATGAAAATTATCATTGTAAAAACCTATATTTTTGGAATAATATTATCATACCGTGAAATTGAGAAGAGATCCAACTGAATTGGACATCAAATTGTTTTATAATTTCGACTTGAAGATCAGCACAAAATCGCCTTGTTTCTTGCAATTTTTTTTCGGACTCTTGTGCTTGCTTATGAATATTTTTTTCATGTTCAGCACTTTTCAAGACTAAAAGCTGACACTCCTTCTTGGCACTTTCATACTTTTTTTCAAGACTTTGACAGTGCTCCAGACATGATTCTTGTAGTTTCACATACTGGCATAAAGTAAATAAATGATTATTACACAGCAAGGTGAAACTTGATCTCTAAAATTTTCATTTGTATTATGCTACCTCTTCACAAATTTCCTCATAACTTTCTACAGCTTCTCTCTTCATTTCTGCATAGGCAGAGATGGTTTCAATTGCCTCTGCTTTTATGCAATCCAAATTCTCCTGTAAAGCCTGCAATATAATAAAAAAACAAATGAAAGACTTGCGCATTACTAGCATACGCATACTATGTGGAACTAGGCTATAAACTATCACACAAACCATGTTCTTCTTTTCGATTTCCAAATGACTTTCACGTATAGCATTAATGTTTTTGGCATGTTCCGCCACCATCTCCTCCTTCTCCTTTTCCAGCAAGTAGATCTATTAAAGAAAACAGGATTTAAACGAAAGCGGGTAAGTCTGACAGCCAGTGAATGCTCAGTTCGAATGAAAATTTTGTCTTTCACTTTTATGGTATAGATGTAGATGTTTCAAGTTAAATATGCACTACTATTTATACTATTTACCTTGTTTTGAGCTCGCATGAAGTCGCTCTCGGCAGAAACTTGTAAGTTATGCCTATATTCATTAACGAATTTGGATTCTCTTCTAGCCTCATCGTACCCTTTCTGAAACGCCTGGAAAGCGTTAAACATTCAAATGATAATTGCTTTATTTAGAAAATAAAATCCGAAGGAATTCTATGCATCAAGATTAAGTTACCTCTGTGATTTCCTCTCGGATTTTTTGCTTTGTCTTTTCTTGCACGACCGCAGCATTTACCAGGCACTTAATTCGTGCGAAAACTTTCAACGTTATTAGTGGAAAATAAAACATGAATGTACAAATTGACAACAGAATCATGCACATTACAGGTAACAGATTGTTAGCAAATAATTTGAGAACCCAAAATACATATACATAACGTGCTTACTTTTTCGTGACTTTTGATCAATTTTTCGACCTTCGAATCAACACTTGTTCTGTACTCGTCAAACTGCTTTTTCAACAGCTTGTACTCTCTTCTCCAGTGGCAGTCTCCTCCTGCCGTATTGAAACATCCTCCATTAATCGAATGAAACGTGGACGCCACGATATTTTCCATGATTTAACTCTTGTTATGACACACCACTGAGCGAGTCGAGTGAATTTTTTGCTTTTCTGCAACAAATTAGAAAGCAATATACTTTAAAAAATTGACAGAAATATGACCACGAGAACATCATTACATCAAAATACGACGGCTGACATGTAATCTCTATTTATATTTGTGCTCAGTCTTTAACTACTTGCTAGCTGACATGTTTAGGTTGAGATATTTTAGGTTTTTACCGTTAAGTTCAGAAGTTTAGTTCCTGAGTTAGAATATACAGTTAGTACAAGACTACTGATAGAAACGGTCTTTTATTTAACTTACGTAGATACACCTTAATAATACACTTCACTTTCAAATATGAATATACCACGAAAATGGAAAAGACGATCCGTTTCTTTACTGAACTGTAAGTCATGTAACAAATTAAAAGAAGCACGTACTGCCTACAACTAACTAACAAACCGCGGATAATGTTTAATAGCATTTAAAACTGAATGGCATGCCGAAGAGTTGCTCCCCAGTCAAGTTTAAGTTACTTTACCAACACAGTTAAATTTGATTTATTCAGACTACCAAATTAAGGCACATTTAACACTGAAAAACTATTTCTTAAAAAAAGCTTATCCACTATTACTCCGCGGACATACTAATGAAATCGCAAAGTTTGAAGCAAAAATACCAAAAGAAGCTAACTTTTTACTTTTCTACTTTTACACTAAGCACTCCTTTCACAGCAACTTCAATAGATGTCTATCTCCAGTTTTTGCATTAATTTTCTCGCTCTACTCAAATTCCTCGAAGAAGAAACTGCAAGTGTGATTGCAAAGTGCTATGATGAATAACTAATAATGAGTACACGAATTCCGGCGGTCCGGTCAGAAACGACTCTCAATACCGTTCAGAAAAAATGGAACAGAAAATGAAAATGCTAGAAAAAGATATATACACTGACCGCCACTATGCCATGTCATACCGCTGTTCAATCATGTGTAAAGTAATTTATCACTGCACTACTCACCAGTGAACTTGCCGTGATTTATTTGCAAGGAAAAATCCATGTAGCGCGATCAACGGCGGACAACAAGGAACAGGGAGCAAGCTTGTCATGTGTTTTGTTTTATGCGCTTTGTTTTGATGTTGGTTGTCTAGTAGTTGCTTTTTATTGAACGACCCGTAATCCCGTTGCTGGCTTGTCAGGTTGACATGCGTGTGCGTACCAACTGCCGTTCTCGTCACTATTACTGGCGAAATGGAGCGAAAGTTCAGCATAGCATAAGAACATGAGCAAAGAAATGGCCAAGATAGAAGAATAGAAAGCACGGGAGTGGAAGTGCGAAGAGTGAGGAAGATGACTCATATATCATATATCGGGTAAAAAAGTCAAACCGTTGCGTTGGACTCCAACGTGTGTACACTTAGCAAAATGTACATTCCCGAGCTGCGAGTGTAATATTGAAGTTATATCAGGCGTTATTGATGCATAAATAAATGAGATAATACCAACCAACTTGTACTTTAAATTATAATTTGTATTGCTACTGTACTAGCTAATGAATCCGTAGAGGCAAAAAGTACAAGTTAAATAATAACTACCTAAATCTAGTCGGTTAAAATTACTAAACAAAAATTGCTGAATACGTGGATGTGGAGTTTCTAAACTTTAAAACACCGACATCAAACAATTGGTAGCTTTTATTCATTACTTTGTGTTTTGCTGTATCGTCCTTTTACTTAAATACGATACATTACTTTTTGAGTCATCCTCATATCGTCAGGAACTTGGTAAAGAGCTCGTATGATAGTTGTACACTTAAAAGTAAACGAACCCATTACTCGTGCACTACTTAATGTTGACATTTAAAAATATTTTATTTGCTATGCACTTTAATGAAGCGCACATAATATTACGGCCTGTAAGTCGTCCTCTGCTTTCCTATTAAAATAAACGGTTTCACACGCTCCACGTAACAGCATTTTTCAGCAGAGTCAAAAATGAAATGATTTTTTTGTTCCTAGCACAGCGACAGGGATGATGACTAGGCAACTAAAGTCATCATCACTCACCCACTAAGCCATCACGCATATTATTATTATTATCATTTTGTCTTTTTTTACCTACATATTCCTCTTACTTAATATCACTGTCAAATTATTACAATCACTGTTATACATCCGACAAATAGTAGAGACATAATAATTTGGAATTGAGCTTACTTTGCTTTTCCATTTTTGTACAGTCGCTTTTTTTGTTTTGCATGGGAATTTTTAAAAGTACGCTGGCACTAGGCAGATAAATTATCAGCCAAAAAGCAGCAGCGTCCTCCTGTCCGTTCCCTTTTCTATTATTTTAAAAAGTAAACACACGTTTTTCTAACACGAAAATGTAAGTAATGCAATCATTAATTCCTAATGCAAGTGACGGTGCTCACACGAAGAGTATTCGTTATGGTAAAATTTTATTACGAAACCTTGATTTTGATTTAATTTACTCAATTTTACCGTGTCTTTGTCTTCGAATGATGGTGGTATAAAAAGCTTTTACTTTATCATCACTGGTCACAGTATCATCGCAAGGTTGGCAGGCGTTGGAGGACTTAATCAAGCTTAGTGTCTAAAGATATTTTAAACAACTGGTCCGTAAAATTATATCACAGGAAATATTACATTTTTCTCTGATATATTTCTATATTTTAAAAACCCAAATTCTAGTTTTCAGGTACAGTTTCAAGTTGATATGATTACAATGAGAGGATTCAAGGTAAGTTCAACAAATCAGTACACACACTCAAAAATTCAGTTGTTCATTCATTTGTAAATTTTGAATGAAATATTTCTTAATATTCGTCCTTATCGTATAGAGTACCACTTTGGTTTTGACTATTCTTCTGTTCGTGTTGGGGCTTTCGTACTCTCATTCAAAGTCCGTCGGTAAAGGAGGCCCGACCCTTGATTTAGAAGATTACCTCGATACTCCCACAGCCAAAAAAGAAGATTTAGGTACATCTGCAACAGGGTACTACGGTCACCACCACCAGCAACCGTTGTACGGTCATGGTCACAGCCATGTTGGCTATCCAGTTGTTCCTCCAGTGTACCGTCAACATGGAGCAGTTGGTACATGTTTATTTTATTAAGTATTCTTGATATCGATTGTTTCTATTGTTTGGATTATTGCAACTCTTTTGGGCTTTTCATTTATGGCATCAGTAGGTCATCATCATCACCACCAACCCTATAATTATGGGCATGCTCAAACGTATTTCGTTGGAGAATACGGTAAGAAATGAAATACACGCAAAACACAATATAAAACCAATTTGATTACATCCATTTGAAATGTCCAATGACATAATCGGTTTACAATTTAATTCATAATATGAATAAGGTGGACTTGGACTAGGTCACGTCGGGAGTGCGCATGTGAGTTATGGCACGGAGATTAATCATGGACACAGTCACCACCACCAGCATTCTCATGGTTTTTATGGCTAGCTCATGCTTGACACATAAATCATAAAAGTTTTAAAGGAACCCTGTCAAAAATGCAACACTAGTTATACATTCGACAAAAGTTTTATTAACTTTCGTACCTTTAGAGTATTTTTTACTATATTTATTATTTTGTACCATACACTGCATAGTTTTATGGTACCATTTTAAATAAATTCATTTAATTGAAAATTCTAAAAAGAAATATTTTGTAAAGTTCTTCTCATCCTACCATATTCTTATGTCACCATATCATTCGATTTTAACTAGATTTAACTAGACTCGAATACCAGAGAAAAACTTATTCATCTACTTTGCAATGTTGTGTCATGTGGGATCTAAACTTCAACTTAACCCAGCCTCCTTCCTTCCTCTCTCTAAGACATGACTGTACTTTATGTACCATCCCCAAGATGATTGTTCAAAAGCTACTGAGATTGAATTTACCCGTCAGGTACATGTTTAACGGTAATTTTATGTGAATACCGTTGAAACTTTGGAAAAATAATGCATGCTTGGCCTCATTGGAGTATGAATCATTTTGGAACATTTGCTGAAGACCTTGCTTCATAAAGTAAATACTACAAATGAGCATTCAATATCATGAATAAATGTGCTCTTTAGTCCGTTATTGCACGTCATATGTTATGTAGTTTTCCAAAGAAATAAAAACAGCAAAAATGTTCTCATTCTACTTTTATTTTTTAAAAAGTAAATTCTTTTATTTTCCTCAGTACTGTTTGAAAACTTATCATTAACTACATATTTTTGGAGCAAATATTAACACACAGTGATAGACAAAGTTTAAATTTGTCCGCTTTAATACAATAAAGTTCAGAGAGATTTTCCGAACCCTTACTTACTAACAATTAGTTTATTAAGTAGTTGACTATACTGTTTGGAAGTTTTAATATCCATGTCGACTTGTTTACTCAAACCGAGATCAATCAATTGGTTTTGTTTACTTTTTCAATACGACTTATACAGTTCAAGGTTTGACGTTACGCATGTTAAAAGTAAATTAAACGTAAAGAAAGTGTAAAGTAAATCGAATTGAAGCTACGCATGTACTAATCCAATATTCTATTAAAGTATGGCACTAAAAAGCTCTGTTTAATTTACCCTGCGTAACCACCAAGACCTTGACCTATGATTCCATGACCATGACCATGACCACCTCCGACTCCTGCAATTCCTGAATGAATACCGTGCCCAATATGCCCATGACCATGGCCAAGCAGTTGATGATGTTGTTGAGCATGGAGTTGGTGATGTCCATGGCCATGCAAGTGATGTCCATGGCTATTAAGTTGGTGATGTCCATGACCCTGCAGTTGGTGTCCTGCAATTATATTTTAAATCATTCAAATATCAGTACAGTATCTGATGCTTAATGATTCATTTCAGTATTTCAGTAATGCTCTTTTACCGTATCCAAGATGCTGCTGACCCAAACCTATTTCAGTAATTACATGATGGTTAGAAATGAAGTTACTTAGAATATTACCAATATATTAAACTGTGATGCATTTATGTACCGTAACCATGTCCCACTAAAGGCTTGAATCCTCCATGTGCGTGTCCAAGATGTTGGTAACCACCTAAACATAAATACGCATATAATGTTAAGAACAAATGATGAATGATTTTAAAGATAAGTGCAGAGAGTAATTTGCGGTCTTGGTTCATTTATGCTTACCATGAAGTCTGTTAAGACCTACAAGTCCATGGCTGGGGACGTGGTTGCCTATAAAAGGTCAGAAATGTAAGTATTTAAAGTGCATTCAAGTGATAAATAATATTGTTATAGGTATAGATGCTCATATTTTTAGTTAACAAACCATAGCCATGAGATTTGTAAATGCCACCAGGATGATGGTAACCGTAACCATAAGGCCCTGCTGCTGTTTGAAACGAAAAATATTGGTTTGAAAATTAGTTCTCAAACTTCTTATTGTGGGGTTGTGATGTACGTTGATGAACTCCTGACACGTTTTAATGGTAATGACTATCACTTACCAATTCCATGCCCGTGATGATGATGTTTAATTGGCTCATGTCCGTGAATATGTCCGTGTTCTTGAGGATGTCCGTGAATTCCCTGTAAACCGTGACCATGCGCATGATTCGCTATTGGAACACCAGGATGACCATGTCCAAGAGGAATGCCGTGACCTAACTCAATTCCATTTCCGTGTGGAGCATGAATATGTCCGCCTTGATGATGGTATCCGAGTCCCTGGTGACCACCTATAAGGAGCAATTTGTACGTTTAGTGGCCGTAAGTTTTCAATTGAATGGACACTCATTATTTTGTGCAGTACCATGATGATGTGGCGAATCGGACACCTTGTATCCGCCTGTAACAACTACTGCCAAATCTCCTCCTTCTTGACCTCCGTAATGTCCAGGCCCATGAGCGCCATGTCCACTAAATGCATGGGCGCCATAAGGACCATATCCACTTTCGGCCCCTTTTAGTAGTTCGTCAGAATTTTGTGACAGGGCTGATGCAGTTGGAGCAACTGCAGAACTGGATGGTGGTGCAGGCTGCATGAGGCCGCCTGGCTTTCCATACACAATATC
>JAHZMZ010005322.1:0-12691 GCA_027743805.1 Lepidocyrtoides sp. E14
AAAATTAATTAATTTTATTTGATATATTTAGATAATAATTTAAAATAAATAGTGATACTATGTGTAGTTGTCGCCTGTAATAATTTTTTTAAATTCTCCATCTCAATTAAACTCCAGGACACCATCGGTAAGCTTGCTACACTACTGTCTTTATAATGCATAATGTGCATTTTCATGCTAAAAATAGCCTTGCATGCCTAATTATAATGGTAAAAGGCTGTCGAATTTTCGAATTTTTGAAATATTTTCCGTATTTATAACACGAAAATCGGCAAATGTTAACTGGATTGGCAACCGGACAGTACAACGATGTAGGCAGATTTAAAGACATTTATTTCATAATAGGATCTCACAATGCTCCAAACACATTTAACCCAGCCTTATATTTACTTAAAGGTAACTTGTTTTCATTTTGTTCTGTCAAGTTTGCATTCTTACTGGAAAAGGTTATGTAGTTTTCACAAATTTTGTAATGATTTTATTACTCTCGTGGCACATGAAAATACTATACCCACCCAGAAAAGCATGAGGGAATTTTGGTCTTCCTGAAACTGAAAACTATAGCTGAAAATTTTAAAGGGTCATATTGTTTCAGCTATACAGCGTCGGTAACATGATATTATAAAGAGCTTAAATAAAAACATATGTCTAGGTATTTTGTGGCAATGTCAACCATGATTACCCTTATTTATGAATCATGAAAGATCAAGTGACAAGTCAAGTAGTGCTGCTGGTTTTACCGTAAGTGTGTAAATGGTAATGACAGCTTCTGTTACCTGAGTAGCTGCTCAATGTAACTCTGGTCTACTCTAAAAGGAGCATATGGTATCCTACAGAAAATTGAATGTTTAAACTTATTCGTATCAACTAAAACGTAGACAATGGTCAAGATATCATCAAAACAAAATGAAAGTACAAGATGTTTTAGGTTTACTCATTTACACATATTATTATTCTATATATACATTGGCTTGACTATATAAGGCAGTGCATTGCATAGTTAGGTTACCTTTGAAGAAAAGTAGTTTAGGAATGAAACGGGACATGTAAGCATACGAATAATAAACTACCGAAAGCGAAACGGTATACATGCTATGCCAAAATGTCTTTATATGAATGGTAAATGGTTAATATAATCAATTGGATGGTTGGTTATATCATAAATATATATCACTAAATTAGATCACGAAAATTGGTAAATTAGATGATCGAGAAGATCACAAAAAGGGTCAACTACATTGTATGCATCGATGCACAATGCACAAAAATTTTCTTTCTTAAAAAGTATGTGGCACAGTCCTCTACCTCTTTTTTGGCTCTGCTGCCTATAATATGGTTAAAAAAGCTTTGTAGTACTACACAAAAACATGAAATGTTGAAATGAATGAAATAAAACTGTAACTTGGAAAAACTTTAATAAACTATTAATTTTTTGAAAATTTTACATATCATGTAGTTTTATTCAAGTGGCCTTTTTTGATGCATTTATAGAATAAAAAAATATACTGACTACTACGTCTGTAGTTTAAAAATGTTCTATGTCGTAGTAAACTTAAATTACTTTTTGATCTGGTTATTTAAACTTCTACATTTATCTTAGAGAATATTAAATTATGAATGATATCATCATGATATGATATACCCATACCTCTTCTTATTAGCTTTGTAGCTCTCTCTTTTTATATCCCATCAGCAGCATTGGGAAGAAAGCAATGCTTGTATGTTTAGGCTTGTAAGCATGCATTTTTAAAATGTCATAGAAAATCGGGGCATCTGCAGAAAAAGCGAAGCTTTGAACAGAGATATGAGCAAAAAACTGTTTTAGCTCTTGCATTACATATCACATCTCTGACTGTTGTAGTAGGTAGGGGGGTCTGCAGAGCTGAGCTCTGAGCTGAAAGAGATAGTGCTGACTAAGTTATTCCGAAATTGATTATTCAGTGGTGGTGGTTAATACCGGAAGGAAAAAGTTGTTTGATGAGGTACCAACTTCGGAATTTCAAGTTTTTATCAAAGATTTCATAGAGTTTGTAAGGAAGTGATCCCTTTTAGGCAGGAAAAAAACGAAGAAAACGACATGGCTACTGTTCAAAGTGGTAAGTGCAGAAATAAAAAATGCAGTAGCAGAAACCAGTTCATCTAATGACTCAATAATTAGAATGCCGGAAAATGAAGTAAATTTGTGGAACGGAGTGGAGAGTTTGGAAGTTGTTGCAATACCTAGGGAAATGGAGGCAACAGACAATAACACTAGGCTTTTTCATATTTTAGGCGTGTTCAGTGATGTTTCTGAAGAACAGATAATGGAAGAGCTCGTGCTGGATCTGGTGTCGAAGGGTAAGAAGGAAGACAGGCCTACCATTATTGAAAATACAACACACGCACTGGCAGAGAGTAGTTTCTCAAATGCGGTTATGATCAGTAATAATTCAACGGAAGCTGTCGTATGGATGGAGGATGCTGATGATGATTTAATGGACACTGACGATGATGAAGGCAAATTATACATCTGCGAAGATGCTGATCGGCAAAGTATTAATGAAGACGATGACGATGATGAAGAAAGATTAAGTATTTGCGAAGACGACAATCAGCAAAATATTGAGGAAGATAATGATGTAGGAGCGGCTGAGGAAGATGTCAGTGCACCAGTGGAGGAATTTGGAAAAAGAATCAAAAATCAGAAAGATAGGGTTCATAACGATGCACTTACTGCAACAACTGAGCATGACCAGTTATCAGCTTCACCCTCCAACTCACACGAACTGAACAACCCTTATGCCCCTGACGTAAAAATTAAGATTGATGAAAAATATGATCCATTATCGGTTGGAAATGAAGCTCTTGTACCAACGATTGAAAACAATCTTCCAAAGCTGACAGCACAGAAAGTACAAGCTAATCCTGTGAAAATCGAGCCGAACACAGTCCCACCCCTAACCACCCCTAGAGATCCCTACTGCTCTCGTTCTTCTGGAGTCGGCTGTCCTAAAAATATGACTGGTCGCAAAAGGTTGGTAGACATTGGTACTGATACCAGAGATCTTTCCTCGAAGAAAGTGAAAAAAGAAATCGATCTAGCACCACAGAACTCACTTTTAAGCATGACAAGGAAGCAGCTCCTCACCTTTATTAACAACGAGTCAATTCTAATAAAACCGGATTTCATCCGATTGTCTCAAGCCATGAGCTTAACGTACGAAAGATGCAGACGGCCGGTGTATAATAAAGGCTTTGTGCGGATTGGAGACATAATGAAGTTTCCTGGACTCCGCCACTATCAAATGGTAACTGTTCCATTAACGGTGCACTTTCTTTCCAATTTTATTTTTCGCTCATCCTGAATCATATGTCTAATGAAAATATTTTTTCCCTTTGCAACAATAGATTAAAGAGGAGTATGGAAGAATCACGGGAAATGACGTAATTAAAATGCAGGAGCTGGAAAACACGCTAACCACAGAAGGCATTTTAACCGGTTCACTAGAGTTCCTAAGCAAAACAAAATCTGTGACTTATCCGAATAAAGTAGGCGTATGGCGATTCAAGAAGTCGATTCCTCATGACATAAGTAACCTTTCTAACTTTCATTGCATTATTAATAATAATCATCCAAACTCTTAATGCAGTTTTTAATTGATTTGACTTAACTCTCTTACACGATATGATCTTTCAGAGGGACTAGGAATGCTTGCTTTGTGCCATTTATTCGCTGACGGAACAAAATTCGACACGCTGTGCAGAATTTTCGAAAATGTACAATATAATTTTCGTGCCAAGTTGTTTTCAAATTAGCTGTTCCATTACTCCAACTAATGCTACAACTTCTATTTGTGTTTAAACTAGGGTGAGATTCCAAGAGATTGTGAAATAGCAACGTTCAAGACACCAACAATTGTTGTAAAACAAGACAATGTTCGTTATTCGGACGAAGACTCCGAAACTTGGATTTACGTTGATGGAATAAAGTTTGTTCAGGTTCCAAACTTTTATGAGGCTCTGTTGACGGTTTTTGCTACATTCTATATACTCAATATAGCCTATCCTCAACCCCTAAAGCCCTTGTTTGAGTACCTAGACATGCTGAATGGAAATGAGCAAAGCAGGTATAACAAAACACACAGGAAACTACTTTAAATTACAGCATAAATTTCATTTTACTTATTGGACTTGCAATTCGACTAAATACATGTTTAATTGCATGATAACAAATAAAAATGCGTGCATGAGAGAAATCATGACTTTCCACATATTCTCCCGTGTGATGTACAGTTTAAATCGAATGATTTCAGGTTTACGTAGCTCTAATGATTTATTTATTGTTTGCTTCATTTCAAGCTATATAGTGTCGAAGTTGTGGCCACCAAAACTGCTGAGCGGTGAACCATTCATTCGGTTCTAAAATGGAAGATTTTTACCAAGTCCCAACAAATTTTAATAAGTAACAATCTATCGAGATCTCTAGGAGCAGTCATGAGAGTCAACATTACCTCACCCTCCATCACATAAGATCTCAATTTTCAATTATAATGGTAATTAGGTTAAATCTAGAATTTTATTTGTAACTTCGTTTTTCCTTTAAGTATTTCGAAATTTGTGTCATACTTAAAGTCAAATGTTTTAAGCATTCGTACAGAAAACTTCTTAAAAAACAACCTGTTATCGTAGTCATTTGTAAGTTTATAAATATTTATCTAGAAAGTCTTAAGTTAATGTACCTCTTTAAAGTGTAAAACTTTAGTGATTTAAATAGCTTCAATAGCGTAAACCAAAATGTTAGCACATTACGGATAAGTTCGTGTGTGTCGGTTTTGATTAGAATAAGAATCGTGTCTGGGTTTTATTAAAAATATTACTATAAATTGGTCAACTAGTCATGTAATTACTGTCATATACACGGCTTCACGTAAAAAGACTATTGAAAGTGCTGACAAACTATTTTAGTTAAGTTTAAGCACACTTAGTTACCTATGTATAGCTTACTATATTTTTAAATTTAAAGACTATAAAAAAATTTATTTCATGTGTTTTACATTTCATGAAACTGTAAAATTTGGGAAAACTATTATTCAAAGTGCCATATTATGTTTCAGTTACAGCTATGGTAGTAAGTTATATTTGTGAACTTAAATAAAAATAGTTGTCTAGTTATTTTTCGGCAATTTCAACCAAAATTATCGTTATTTATTATGAAACATCAAATCACAAGTAGTCTTATCTCATACTATACAACAGAATATTGATTGTTTACACTTATTCATATCAACTGGCTTAAACAATGGCAAGGGCCAACATATCATTATAACTAAATGGAAGAACAAGATTTTTTAGATTGTTTTACCCAAACATATCGTTCTATATACCTTTCAAATATAATACAAAGCATATTTTACCAGTATTTCATAGCAAAATTACAAATTATATGCTACAACTAAAAACATTAATAGGTATGAATAGATTTGCGAAGTTGGTTAAGTTACCTTTGAAGTAAATTAGAAAATGGAATATGTACATGAAACAATTTCGTAACACAGAAAAACGAGAACTGTTTAAAATAACGTGAAAAAGAACAATACAATTTGTAAAACAAAAAAAATGTAATGTACGTACACATATCACCTGCAGAAAAAATAATCTATACATGAATAATGCAACAGTTTGGTTTACAACCTTTTGTACCGATAACGAGAGGTGGTTAGTAAAAGAATGATTTAGAAGTCAGTGTGTTCAGTCCCTTTAAGGGACTCCCTTGTAAAAGGGAAAATTTAGAGATATGCAGACGCAAAATACATTATGACGGTTTCCATTTTCTTTCTTCTGTACAAGTTTAACATTGCAGGGTACTAAAATAATTACAAAAGTTACAATTAACATGAAAAAATCATAATTTTTGCATTCATATAAAAGTTAAACACTGAACAAATTTAAATATTCCCTCCTTTCTATTACAAAAATCTAAGAACCGTACATTCTTGATGAAGAGAGTAAACTAGTCGAAATTTGGATGATTTTGGAGATCATTTCGTCGTTGTTGTCGTCGTCGTCGCCGTCGTCGACGACGTATTTCTGGAGGCTGAAGCTCAGGTTGTGGCTCATCTGGTTGCACAGGGCCGTCAGGACCCCATGCGAATCCACCTGGTCTTTCATCCGCTGGAACGTTACGGGCTACATCCTCTTCAACTGAATCAAGAAGATATTTCCTGCAATTCCAGATAACACGGCTTCAATTTCAAATTGTTTCAAATTGTTGTAAACTTTTTGACACTGTGTTATAAAATGTAACTTACAGGAACCGCGGTGTCTTCAAAATCTTAATCCCACCGCGTTGATTTGGGAACACGTCCTCCAGAAAATAGTAAACATGTCCAACTGTTATACCGATTATGTCTAACTCAAATGGGTTTCCAAGCAAGTAGGACAACCCTAACATAGGCACTGGGAAGAATCTTGCCTGTTTAAAAATCAATTGATTAATGAATACAGCAAAAATGATTCTTTGATAGATCAATGTATATATGTATATGGTTTATACAAGCATTATGTGGCACATAAGTTTTCTCTGAAATTATCTTTTCGATAATTACTTGACCAATTTTAAACTGAGTAAGCAATTTACAGACTAAAAGACTAAGTTTAACTGATGACGAACGTGTATGTTTAGACCCAGAATGAAATTCATTCGCATTGCTGCCTTACGACGTGACCACACGTACAAAAACATCATTGTAAAAGCCGGTCCAAAGAAGATAATAGAGGTCAAATTGGCTAGAGTCTACAAGAAAAAGAAATATCAGCGTTTTCCCCAAATAAGCATCAATCACTGAACTTCATTTAGTTCACAATTAAGTACTTACCAATGTCGTAAAAATACCGAAAATAAACATCATTACAAAATCAGATGTTTTGCCGCGGAATGATGTGGTTTCCAGTAAATAGCAAAACCGGATCAAGAAGCTTATCTCGCACAAAGCTCGTAATGGGGAAGTTCCAAAAAACAGAAACGTCGTGACAAGCCTCCACCACTGTAACGATAAAATTCCAAAAATACTTTGAGAAATACTTAATGAGTGTTGTGAAAACCATTTGTGAGTAAATTTTGAGCTCTACAGTTTATTTAATTAGTTTTGAAAACACAAGAACTACCTGATGTTGCACCACAATCATTTTGAGATCGTAGTGTAACAGTAATGGAGACAAGATTCCAATTCTCTGTAATTTAACAAACAGTACAATTAATGCTAATCTGTAATCTCTTTATTTTTTGGCTGCTTTAAAATGTACATATCACACTACAGCACAACAAAGAATCGATTGATCTTCCTACAATCCAATGTAATAGTACTAACTACATCTCAAAAACCTACCCCCATCTTGGATTATTAGCTACCAGTTAACTTGTAATAAATGAACTTACAATTACGACGGTGGTAATTAATATTGCTAAAGCATAAGTGCTGGTGACAGGAGCATTGGACAAAAGCCCACCCAGACGAGCCATTTTGAATCTTTAGTCACTGTTCCTCGCTCCTTTTTTACAAAACAATAAAACAATTTTATAAATCTAAACTCGATGTACTTTGTCGATTTTAAAATTAAACTACACATAAATTGTACTCATGATTGCATTAGGTACTGCGTGATAAAAGAGTTTCTTTACGTCCTCATTGTCGGCACGCAGAACCACTCACCGTTAGAACCAATACGATTTTAATGAAGATAATAACAGATACCAAGCAATGAGCGAATCCCTGCAATACGTAAACCGTCAATCAATCAATCAGCAAACCGTAGTACTAATCAATCATTTATCGACATTAATCTGCCTATAATGCTCAACTCTACAAATAATGATCTCTTTAAGTGATGAAATATAACCGCAAATGTACAAACAGCCAGTTCTTCTGTTTCGGCAAGTAGTTTGTAGTGTAACAAAAAACTCACAGGATCCGTGGACGACTTTCGTCTGACGAACAAAAATAATCGTAACAACAACACTTCTTCAACCCTCTAATACCATACCATCGTCATCATACACAATAAACTCGCAAAGGGTAGACAGGTTGCTTGAGTAATTTAGTTTTACACTTCTCAATTTGGTATGGCTATGTCATATGGGGTGGTGAAAGTAACTTTTGCTCTGTGTACCTTGTTTGCTACAAAGATTTTGCCATTTTACAGTTTTTGGGTACCCATCTAGCACGGTGTAGTAGTCATGTTAGACCGTGTGTATGGGATACCTGTCGAGCACTTGAGAACTTCTGTTTATTCAGTTACACTATGTTGGAAGTGTCTACATATACCAAACTTTGTGAAGCTATGGGGAGTTATAGCACATTTAGAAACCTGAATCAGGTCCTTAACGGGCACTTGCGGACTCCAAAATCAATACGGATGTTACCATATCCCATTACTATACACATACCATATTTGGTGCTGATAGGTTAAAACTTTCACTAGTTATCGTGAGTAATTAATTTTAAGTGGACTCATAATAAAGAAGTCCTTTTCATGGCAGTTAACATCATCTTTTAGTTGAGATTCGTAATCAGGCAATCAAATCAGAGAACAAAAATTTCTGCCATGAAGAGGACTTCTTTATTTAAAGTCCACTGAACGGCCGGATCTATTAACTTGAGTATCCTATGATAAGGTCATTTTCAAGCAACCTAAAAAAAACAAAGAGGAGGCCAAACGGGATTGAGTGTGTAAAGAGGATATGCGTCAAGCTGAGATAAACAGGCAAGGGTTTTTTGCTACAATCACTACAACGCCGAGAGAGAACAACTGGTTGATATAGAAGACCAAACTAGCCGTCTATGTTTTTGCTTTCACTTTTACTTTCACCGTAGTCACACAACTCCGTTTGCTTGCCCTTCTAAATTACGGACATGACTACTAATATTAACGAACAACTGCCAACGACTAACCACTCAAATAGTTGTACTGTATAGTATTACCAACAGCTTAAGAATTGATAAACTTCGTTGTTGGTTAATTGTTACCGATTTAACTTTAATGGCTACATTTGACTGTCACAGTTTTCTATTAATTTGTAGTCATCAGCGAGCGATTCAGTGGAACGTGGTGGTTAAATTAGGCTGAGCGGGCGGAGCAGCAATTTTTTGTATTGTAATAATTGAAGTTTAACTTACATTTTCTACTAAAAATTGACGACAACTATAACTTTCGGCAGTCAGTCAGTTTGTGTTTGGGAATACAAAAACTTGCAGCTTCGCTAACTGAGCTTTATTACCTCACCACATTCCACTGAATCACTTGCGGAAGACTACAAATTATTAGAAAACTTTGACAGTCAAATGTAGTCATTAAAATTAAGTCGGCAACAATTAACCAACAACGAAATTTATCAATTCTTAAGCTGTTGGTAATACTATACAGTACAACTATTTGAGTGGTTAGTCGTTGCGTCAGCCTCCGTTTGTTAGTAGTAGTAGTCGTGTCTAGTAGTTAGGAACACAACACAAGTCAACAAAATTGTATGACTACGATAAAAGTGAAAACAAAAACAGACAACTAGCTTGGTCCTCTCTACTAACCAGTTCATCTCTTTCAGTGTCACTGGTAATAAAAATTCACAGGGTAAGTAGACGAATTTCGGCGGACAAACAATAATAATAGTGGTAGGTAGCTGTAACAGCACTGCACTTCTTCAATGCTATCACCGTTAAGCTGAGCAAGACAGGGTGTTTTGCTGTGTGTAAGCACTTATCATACAGTATTTTCTTCAAACTTAGGTCAGCATCTTACTTGTAAATTAGTTTCAAACTTGTTGAATTTCTACGACCTGAGATATGAGAGAGGTTACGAGCAGCGATCTATTTTAAATGACACTAGTACAGTCCAAATTCGATATGGGTAGAACCTCTGTAGCCGACAATCTCTCGGCAATAAAGTACAATGGTTTGCGTTAGCTAAAAATAGAGATTGTTATCTGATGAGTTTCAGATAAATCCAGCTAGAATGGGATCTGTTTGGGGCTAGTTAGCCAAATAGGTATATCTTCAACATATGTATTCGTAAGATTATATTCGAGGTTAGTTTTGTATTGACGTCAAGATCCGTAGAAATCTAAATTTGGTTGAGTAAAACGTGAAAACCAAAATAATGTGAGAGATGGACAATTTTTTATTTCTCATTTTGGGTTGGGTTGATCTTTTCTTTCAAACGTTTACCCCATTTAATTCCATTGTCTCATAATATGATCTTTATGATTTCTTACATTTATATCACATGTAAAAAGTGTCACTTTTATTCGGTTTTATAGGTTGCGACGTTGCTCATTCTTGCATTTTGTAATTTACATATTTTTCAGATTGATTATCTTTTTTTCTCGCTTCTGCTCCGAATTTCTGTAACATCATCTCCACATGAAAGACGAAAAATCAAATGGTTTTTTAATGTGGAACGTAGGTGGTAGATAAATGGGCTTATCATCACACACTAGTCAAGTATTGACCATAAAAATATTTTAATCTGATAAGTAGTGCGTTTCCTTATCTACTTATTGGCCAAACAATTTAATCTCAATCTCAACACTATTCATTTGAATGCAAATTTTAATCAAAAAATACAAACTAACCATTTAACCAAAACATTATTCATAAAACATTTCTCCTGCTGTTGTTTTTTGCATTTAGTCAAAAATCTAAACAAAAACCATCTCATGATCTCTACCACCTTATCATTTCTTAGGGTACATATCTCTAATCCTATCATCACACTCTTGAGTATGGCGAGGAAACTGAGAAAGGATCTCCTTCCACTCATGTTTTAGAGGTTCCATGTTAGCTTCAAATCTTATATTCTCGAACCTGGTGACATTCCAAAACACAATTAGGCTCATTAAAAATAATTATCGCGTGCCATTAAAAATAAAATAGCTGCCTTTACATTAAGCACTTACTCCTTTGAGATAGAAACTGTTTCCAGTTTTTTAATAGCCTGGATGTTTTTGCAAGATTCAACTTGTTCGATCATTGTCTCAACTTTTTTCGAAAAGCCGTGTGCAATTCTTTTAGCATTGGAAATAAAGTTATCTATTTCAGTACGTTTATTACTGGATTTCTTCAGCAGTTCGTCCAGAAGCTTATACTTTTCTTCAACTGGGGCAATCCTACGTTTTCCGTCTTCTACCTTTTCTATGCTTCTCATGTGATCCAGGTAATTGTCTATTATGTTCTTCAACCGCTCAAGGTCGGCGTTTGCTTTTTCATGCTGGAATACGTAGATAACCAATTTATACTTAAAAAGGTGCTTGTAAATGAAAATTTAGATTTTCGTGATGTAAAAATATTATTGAATGGAAATTCTCATTTAAATTAGTTTAATCCAAAATTAATATAATCTGTTTTTTATTGGTTAGCTTACGTCTTTGATATAATTGTTTAAACTTGATTGCATCCCTATAACTTTTTTGTAGCAGTCAAGAGACGCCTGTCGTAGCTCCACTCGTTTGAACACTTTTGCCTGGTCAAGCTCCATGAATTCCAGGGAATTTGATTTTAAATATACTTTTTGGGATAATTCCTTCGACGTCGTTTTTCGTTAAAATTATCCTCTTTGTTAATGCAGTTATTAATCAGTCATTTTGACTTAACTCTCTTACACGGTATGATCTTATGGAGTAACTAGGAATGATCGCTCTATGCCGTTTATTCGCTCATGAAAACAAACTCAACTCGCTGTGTAGAACTTTAAAAAATGTACAGTTTAATTTTTATGGCAAGTTGTTTTCAAACTAGCTGTTCCATTACTCTAACTAATGATCTAACTTCTATTTGTGTTTAAACCAGGGTGAGGGTGAGATTCTCAGAGATTGTGAAATAGCAACGTTCAAGCAAGACACCAACGATTGTTGTAAAACAAGACGAAATTTATAATGCGGACAAAGAATCTAAACTTTGGTTCTACGTCGATGGAATAAAATTCACTCAAGTTCTGAACTTTTACGAGGCTCGGCTGTTTTGACCGCTTTTGCTACATTTTATGTACTAAATATAGCTTACCCTCAATCCTTGAAGGCCTTCTTTGAGTACCTGAACATGCTCAACGGAAATGAACAGAACATGTGTATCAAAACACAAGAAACTACTTTAAATTATGCCCCGGCTTCCTTTAGACACCGGCGATATTTAAATACCCGGCGTGCTTTTGAGAATTTACGGTATTCTCCCGTGTGATGTACAGTTTAAATCGGATGAATTCAGATGTATACAACTTTAATGAATTTATTATTTTTTTGTTTGCTTCTTTTCAAGCTTTCTGGAGTCGAAATCGTGGCCACCAAAACTGCTAAGCGGTGAACCATTCCTTCGCTTCGGCCCTAAAGTTTATTATTCGTTTATTCAGAGTAAATGTATCTTACACAATAATGTCACACGTTAACAAAATTGAAGATGATACAGTAAGTAAAAGATTTTTACCTAGTCCGAGCAGCTGGTAATGAGTAATTATAATCTATCGAGATATCAAACAGCAGTCATGAGAGTCAACATTATCTCACCAACCATCATACAAGATCTCAATTGTCAATTATAATGGTAATTAACTAGGCTAAACCTAGAAATTGATCCTATTTATAATATCACTTTTAACTTCTGTTTTTAACGGAGATATTTCTACAATTCTATCATAATTAAATTCATAAGCTTTAAGCATTCTTACAGAAAAC